>JAWPHD010007227.1:0-72500 GCA_037043455.1 Cyrtodaria siliqua
TAACAGTACTGATTGCAAGCACGGGGAGACCTTTGTTACCGCCGCCACACTGCACAGGCAACGCTTCAGTGATATATAAAAGGTACGAAAAGAGAAATCATAAACATGTATAATCGCGCCATTTTGAGGTCCATTTGAATGTAATATGTATGAGGACAAAAGCTGGAATACTGCTATGGAACGACTACAATACAACACGGTGGTACGTGTTATCCGAGTTTACTTAGCAGGGTTTATTTAAGCATTTAACGCCCGATGCCATTGCAACATTATCTGCCATTGCTGTTTATATCTGATACCTCCACATTTCATAATCAAACATAACCTCGGCAATTTTGAATGTTACAGTGTTTGATTTGAAATAATGTTGGAAAGCAAATTATATGTGTTTTTCACAAACCCATAGTTCGAGGTTTGTGACCAAGGAACTTAATTTCATTCAAAACAGTAAAATGTCACATGTTAGAATTGGATAACACACTTTTTGAATAGAATAAAGAAATTTAATCAGATTTTAATGATTAAATTTCTTGATTTTTGTTGTTGGGTTTTTGTTTGGTTTTTGTTGTTGTTTTTTTTTATGAATTAAATACAGAAAATATATCATTTATTGAAGATACCTCGAAAATCAATTACAAGACCTTACTATTATATTAGTATTAAAAGTGTAGTGCATATATTTAGGGTAGGCGGCTCAAACAATGAATATTCTCAGAGTGAAAAAACTGAAGTGAATGTCTTTAAAGTAATTTAAACAACTGTATAACATGACGTATAAATCCAAACGCAACCATACATAACAAAGGTATATACATAACAATATGTATATAACTTTGTTATGTATATACCTAACAAAGGTAGAGACAAAAGTCGAGCAGGAATGTAGCAGTCACAGGACACATATGCACAACATACACGATAAACTTTCATACCCCAGCCAACCCCTTCTCCAAGAAGCGGAAATGGGGTTGGATGGGGTATGAAATAAAACCCTAATTTCGGCTTAAAAAGTTTGCATATTATAAAACTAAAACATATAATAGGGAATTTTAAACAGGTCATCGTATTTTATTCAGTAAAACATGTAACATGTTTATTGTCAGCATCTCCGTTATAAAATCCTGCTAATATAAGCTTAATGGAATTAAGGCGGGACCACGCAATGGATTATTGCAGTATACACCGAATCACCCGGTGTGGCATAAAGTTAATAATTACAGAACTATACATTACACAGGTAGTGTATATGTACTTAGTGTTTACCTTAGTTTTTAAACAATCAGATGGCTTAGAATTTCAAATATTGGCTACATTTATTCATGAAGAATTTACTGTCAGCTTTCTTCATAGTTTAGAGACAATATATAAAACTAAGCTGAACACTAAAACGGATAGTGTCTATGAAGAGAAATCGTCTACGCTCTCTCCATTTCGGTTTCTTAATGGTGAAGATTTCTCTTCATAGCCTCTATCCTATACAAATATAATCATGGCAGGTGAAACATCACCAATAAATATTTCAAATATTAACCTTAACAGAAAAAGAAGCATATCACTACAATAAAAGCACAACAACAGAAAACAAAAATTAACAAACATTAGTTACAAAATATTCTTTATGAAAACTTGGTTTACAAACTACGCAAGATCACTGTCACACACGATTTTATAAAACGTGTTAATTTTGCCGCCATATTTTTAGATTCGTCTGCTCAAATTTGAATTTAAACTTTCCGGTAATATGTTATATAAAATGTATTGTGGGACACATTCTAACTGAGTAGCGACCATTGTAACCCCGATCAGCCTGTACATAGTGTGCATGTTGATCTGGGCCTACATTGGTCATAACATCAATGTGTTTGACTGTGGCAACGAACGGGTTAACACGCTTATCAAAAGAGTTTTGTTTTTCACAACGCACTGCATTTTTAATGCTTGACCAATTTACAATACGCCTCTATGCTTGCCTGACCCTACATATTGTGGCGTCTACCTAAATTCTGTAAGGATGGTAACTTTTGATGATTGTATTCTATCTGGTATTGTCGTACATTTTTTTAAAGTGCTGTTGTTTGTTAAAATTATTTATCTTTCAGAGTCTGTCTCATAAAATGTATTAGTTCTTCACCATGATATGACACCACCATCATCATCAGCAGCAGCTTTATCAACATCATCATCATCATACTTATGATCATTATCATCATTATCATAAATACGATCACTATCAATAATTGTCATCTTCATCTGACATCAGTTTTCCTGCATCATCATTATCATCAAAAGCAGCAGCAGAAGCAGTAGTCGCAGGACGATATTGGGCTGATGTGCTGGTATCAAAGTGTGTACAGGACAGCAAAGTACGTGAGGAACACGCCAGCAATCTGTAAAAATAAACGCACAAAATCATGCTTTTTAAAATAAATGTTTCATTTTTAACTTACGTCCAGCTTAATTGAAAGTGTTATAAAACATATAGCTATGTTTCTTTACTATGCTTTCGTTAAACGAAGTGAATTTATTCATGATTAGTATGTACTGTTATATAACAGCAATAGTATTGTATTGATAGTATTGTTAGTTAATTGTACATTTATACATAACAACCAAACCACGTGTAAATTTATGATAAATATATTGTATACATGTTATGTGTTTTGGCCGGTGGCCTGTATCACTAATAAAATATTGAAATTGAAATATTAATTCAATTTAAATGTTGCTTCCATTTCTCTAATAAGATAATAAATATATGTCAAACCGACGTTTTCACCACTATTTCTGTTGTGTATTGTATGTTTTATTGTATAGGTAATTTGCTCTTAGTTTGTGGTACAGTGCGGATCTACGGCGCCATTGCGTTTATGTGCTATGATTTCTATAGGACTATTATTTCTCATTTATGACATTAAATCACAGAAGTAGGTCCTATACAGGATGATGGATGGGTATGAGGCAATCCGAGAGCATGTAAGGCAAACTGCTTATATATGAAATAGCCTGGAGGAGAGGTATTTATTTATTTATGTGTACTTGTTGTATTGGGATGACAATATGTTAATATTAAGGTAAACCATAGAACCTGGTTTAAACCCGCCCCACACCACCCATAGCAACAGCGACCGTTTTGCCACTGACTGTTTCAGGGTGACGACACTATTGTCAACCATTTAGTGTGGCGACACTATTGTCAACCACGTAGTGTGACGATATTAATGTCAACCATTTAGTGTGACGACACTATTGTTAACCATTTAGTGTGACGACACTATTGTCAACCATTTAGTAAGACGACACTATTGTCAACCACGTAGTGTGACGACATTAATGTCAACCATTTAGTGAGACGACACTATTGTCAACCACGTAGTGTGCACTAATGTCAACCATTTTGTGAGACGGCACTATTGTCCACCATTTCGTGTTTGTGATGTCACATATTTTGCCTTTTATTCATCTGTGTAATTATTGTTTGTTTCGATGCGAGGTTTTGGTTGACCCAGATAAATAGGTCGATACTGGTATCTTTAAAATGTTAATACATTATGAATTTCAAAGTTTAAAAAAACTTAAATAAGTGGAGGTTGCCATATATGAACATTTATTCTGGCAAGTCTACTTAGTACACACAAACAAGCTATCGTTCGTTTGATTTGCACTTGAAAGAACTAAACTATGAAGGCAGATATTTTCAGAATGGTTGGTATCCTGTCCTACTCACTTACTGTCAAAATGAACTGCTTCGTGATGGTGATAAGCCCACATGTTGTAAATCCCACTTGGGTACCAGTAAGCTTAGATAGAAACAGGTTCAACTGAAATAACAAGAGTGCATTATACATAAAAGATGACGTTGGTAAAAAGTAGTAGTTAGTGTATCGATTGTCTTTAAGTTTAGCTAATGTATTAACGTTATTAACAAATACATTTTTAATTTAACAATTCAATGCTTAAAGATAATGAATCACTTTCGGAAACGTAACAACGGGTTAATAGCTAAAATAAAACTATGGAGTGCATAAATGTTATTGACATACGTGTGCCACTTTTTCCATGGAAATATCACTGACGCTGACATAGTAGATGCAATCCAGAGGGGCATGAGCCTGAAATTATATTAAACGTGTTTAATTGACTATAGTCAAAGTAGTAAATGACCTCCAAAGAGGACGTTTGTAGTGGTGGAGGAAACGTTAGAAATATGAAACAGTTGAATCAAATGCTGAATTGCTGGAATCATAGCAGCCAACAATGACAGAATCTGCTTTCTCATAAAACAAGATAATGAGAGTGGACCTTTGGAAACGGCCGACCACGACACATACGAAACATTGCAGTATTTTATTAAAAGTTGCATACAATCTGTAGATACCAGACGAAAGATTCGTCTTGGGAAACTTATATTAAGTATTCTACTAACTATTATGATAAAGTGGCAAAAAAGCATTCTGCCGTAAACATGCCACATATCCCAACTATGAGCACCATCGCCCCCACCATTTACGTTTTTAAAATAGGATTATCCTGGAGATGGCATATCTACAACAGGTGATGCATACTTCAAGAACACTTACTGTAGTAAAGCTGCGTATTATAAGTTTTAAGGTGTAATTCGGTAAAGTACGGGCCTGCATTACCATTGCGTTTGTAATGAATGATTTGGTAGCTGTTGGACCATTCTTCTCATGTTTATGTAGCACAGTAGCCTAATGTGTATGTAAATCTGTAGGTAAACGATGTCGTCATCAATCATAGTAGGGGAATGCTACATGAAACGCTTGTAGCGATACTAAAGTTTGTATTATCTACCTATCAAAAGGTATATACCCTGTATCACCTCAAGAGGTTTTCTGAATCCATAACAATATACTACTAAAATAGATTTTGGAGCTTCCCATACACGTCAGATTGGAATTTTGGGGATTGCCCAGCTAGTAATCTATTAAGAAAAATGGATCATCATCATAGTGTTTTAACATGAAATGTGACCTATCAGAAAGTTGGTTTGTGCATTTGTGAACATTGTGGGTTAATTAATTAATTTAACATTTTGTCAGTTGGTAAATTCACCAGCATTTATAGCCCAGAGTGAGGCCTCTATAGCCCAGTGGTAGAGCGCTGGGCCCACAAGCGGAAAGTCGTGGGTTCAAACCTCGCTAGATGCTGGTCTCCATTTTATGTTTCATTAATTCATTGCTTATCGTTCATCACCATTTCGGCAAAAATCCACCTTCTGAGCTCTCAGATTTGCTTCATGCGTGACGATGTTAGGCCGACGTTCACCGAATAAGGATAGGGAAGCTGTAGACAGAAATTCGTTGGTTATTCATATCGCGCGTCTAAAGTATGCAATGGCCAGTAGCCTATTAGTGGCATAGTAGCTTGAATGGAGTAACATAGAGTACTATGTGGAGGCTGTTTCACAGCAATAAACAATACTATGACATATCAACAATGTCTCAGAAACAGCGCAATCCAAAGGGAAGAAAAGAAACATCAGGTGAACTGCGGGTGAACAGCGAGAGTCGTCGTACAAACGGAATATACAGCGAGGCTCCAGCAGAAATTAGGTCAAAACAGATCACTATCCAGTAGGAGGGACAAAATCAAAACTGGCGGAAGACGGAGTGAGAGAAAGCGAAAGAAAGGAGCAGATAAAAAGGGCTTGAGAAGGTGGGCCAAAAAAACAACAACAAAAAAACAAATTCACCAGCATTTGATATTTTACCCAGATGAGTAATGAACACGTGTCACATTGTTGTAATGTAATGTACATGTTTTCATCGCGTCTAATGTACACACGTTTTCATGTTTCATGTATTTCCTGTTGGTGGTTTTCAGTTATTTTACTTCAGACAATTTTGGTTTATTTGTTTGTTTTTTATACATGTATTCTATTTAATGATATGCAAAGAGTTATATAATAAAATGATCATTACTATAGTAACTTGTTCTGGAAGCTTGTATCACCTCTCGTAGGTAAATGTCAGATCAGGATTACACTCAAGGCTAGTCTCTCGTGTGATTCTGATCTGGCATATACCTACTCGAAGTGATACAAACATCCAGAACAAGATACGATAGTAATGATCCTATTATATTCCATATTCACAAAATAAAGGTAGTTAGTATATATTATTGATATATATCTATATATATACTGAGCAAAATATATTTAGCGCATAAAATGCATGTCATTTTCATAGACGAGTTCGTGGTCAATGATATATTGACATAAATATGATCAATAATAATGCTACAAAGTTAGTTGACTGTAAATAAAGTCGATGATAAAAAATAAGAAGATATGATGGGAACGTACCTGTATAGATTATCGAAAATCGTTTTCATTTCAATAAAAGGGAGGTAATTATGGAATGTTTTTTGTTGGAGAATAACAATCGTTTGTGAACTTATTTCAGCGGGTTTGAAGCAATCACAGAATGGACATTTCTTGTCAATGCCAAACATTAGATGTATTCAAAGCAATACCTTTGTATAATGAAATTAGTTGTTTTTAATGTAATTCTGATACTTCGCTTAGAAAACAATAAAAATAATACCTTTATTTTAAATCATATCCTTGCCCAGCATAATTTTTTATCTTCAAACAATTATATAAATGTTCACATGTTTAAGTTATGTCCGTAAAAAAGTCGTGCTGAAATGTTTTTGTTCAGTATATATTAGTGATACTATACATATATCGTTTTGCCTTGCCAAGGTCCTGGTAACCATAACAACCAGTTATAGTCAAGGCAATCAGTGTACATTATGTGAACTCAATACTACAGGCCCGTTTAGAGGGGACCCATATGGCATATGTAAAAACATATTTATTCATATAGCATATGGAAAAAAATAATTTGTCCATATGGAAAAATTGATTCGTCTATATGGAAAAAATAGGTAAATTAAAAAAAATCATATGGCATTAGGAAAATAATATTTTGTCTATATAGCATATGAAAAAAAATAGGCTCATATGGCATATGGAAAAAATAGGTACAAATTATCCTGCGATCTTCAAGGTTTTCTTTATCTGACGGGATTGAACGTTTCACTGCTATATACGATTTACGTGTGTCTGTAATTCTAAGATGTTTAGACAGTTTGTCTGAGCTAACGTTAAGGGGTTTAGGAGCTATTGACATTAGGTTTAGGACCTTTTTTGTTTCTTTGTTTAACTAAGAAGCTCCTAAAATGATGTTCTTATGAGGTTACATTTAAAGGAAACAGTTCATAAACCTGAAAAAGTCCGTACTGACACACAGTAGTACACAAAGCTCCTTCATATTTCAACATGGATTAATGTTTCCTATTGTACTAGACGCTATTGAACTTCCTTACCTTCAGCCGTTATTAAACAATATTGCGCCGATCTATAACATACCAAATGGGACAAAAGCTAATCTTTATCATCTGCGACTCTCTAAAAAAGAAGTTTCTAGATTGATCCTCATTTAATTCAAGCAGATATCGTTGCTCTGTAGTTTGTAGAATGCATTATCAGCTATTTTATCCATTAATTTATCCATTAATTGTGGGATATGTTAAGAGCGTTAACTCTGTCTGCGATTAGATTTTCCATGAGTTATGTTTACTGATCACTTTAAATTTGGATATCAATAGTTTAAGTAAGCCTGTGTTAAATAAATATTAAACTAGATAAAACCGGATAGATAGAAAAAAAGTATGTCATTTGCAAAGTAAATAAAATAAAACGTTTATTTCGTCAATATTAGTTAGTTAAAGTGTCCAACAAATAGTGAACTTTATTTTATGCTTTGCGGTGATTTATATAATTTTCTCAGTGAAATAAAAGTGGTTATCCACTGTTTTCAAACAGTGAAATTAACATAAATAAATTTCACTGTTTTAGGGACTACTTTTTCTATAGTGATTATCTCCCTTTAAAAGTTGTTATTATTAACTCAGCTGATAGTTGTATGTTTGCCGTGATAACTATATATTTTATAGATTTTAGCATAAACGTTGACGTTTTATTTCACTGAAAATATTTTTACTGAAATAAACTATTTCAGAACTATTGGTCGTGTAGTGATCTGTATTGACGCGGTAATAAATTGGGGCTACCAGTGGGGAATACAAATATGAAACGCACAAACCATGTTGGAAGCATAAAATAAAAAGAAAATGTGGGTTTTTTTCAGTGGAAGATTCAACTTTATTTCATCGAGTGAGCTCCCAAAACAATATTCTCACTAGTGGCTACTTTAGTTCATCGAGTGAGCTCGCAAAACAGTATTCTCAAGGGAGGCGTAGCCACGAGTGAGAAAATAGATTTTGGAGCTCACTCGATGAAATAAAGTTTCATCTTCCACGAAAAACAACTACAAATATCCTCTATATATTTAGTATGAAGTCTGCATAAGGTTTGGTGCATCCTACAGCTTGGTTAAACCAATAGCGGCATTTTTGCCACTGACCGTTCCGTGGCGATTCCTCTCTTGCCTGTCATTTTATGTTCGTGGTGTGTCGCCTATATTGCTTCTGTTTTTCCTTGAAATTGATGTTTGATTTGATTGCGTATTTTTTGTTGACTGAGTTTCTGGGATGTTAATCGATTTATTCTGTTCGACTTTTACACCATTTTATATGGCATATTGTGATAAAGTCGCTCAATTTATCCTCAGTATTCTGTGAGAACACCCGCCAAGCCCTGCGACGGAATGTGGCGGAATATTTACTGAAAAAAATCACTTGAAATGGAATGTCGGTAAAAAAACACAACAAAAAAACCCACAAAAAACACAGTAGAACATGCCTAGTGATGGCATGTATGCATACATTACAAAATATAATTTAATATTATACATTAATATTATCATTAACGATTGGGTGTTATTGTTTAATTTCAATCACGAAATAATTATAATACCCCAAAAAGCCAAGCAAATGAGAATCGAGAACAATATCTTCGCTAACTAATTTTGCAAAAACACGTATTGTATTTCTGCAAGATAAAACGTAACTTGATTGTTCATCACAACTCAATGAACTATGGGGTGTTTCTTTTTTTTCTTGGCCAGTTTAATAAAAACAAACTTTAACAACTTTGCCAAAACTTAGAATTACTACTTCTCACGAATATTACATTTTTCAATCGGCCGTTTATTTATTGTAAATAACATAATAGATATATATATATATATAAGATCGGTGTATATTTGAGTTCAATATTTATTAGAATTTCTTCGGTTTGACTAGCATTATAGCATTCATATAAGCAGGGTCATATTCAATGTTTTTCCAAATGGCTACATAAACAGAGATCTACTCAATTACAGTGTAATTGGACACCCAGTCACGTGTTTTAAAATCTTGGCGTTCCCATTACGTTCCCACTACTCGAAATATACGTTTCTGGAAGAAAAAGAATGTTACATTTAAAAACAAAATGACTAAACTTACTTACTGCCTCATTTACAAAAGCTGCAAAAATTGCCACAATTCCAAGTATAGCGAGTGGACAAACCAACCAGAAAATATACATAATTAGTGTTAATGTGTCCATGGAAGTGCGCACCATTTGGTAAAGAGAAAAGCACGATAGACCTATATTCCATACAAATATGTTGGCATATAACCAGCAAAAGTCTCCATCGAACATGCTTACAAGTTTACCCAAGCTCAGATGCAGTAATCGTATCTTTTGAAAATCAGCCGGAATTCTGCAGGCATCTTTCCCGAATGCATTTTGCATGTGAGCGTTGAAGACTTTAAAAGCATGTGTTAACAGCATCGAAGTCATTAAAGCGTATAATAACGGAAATAGCCAAACTGTAGTCCCAACAAATTGAAACAGAGAGACCACAGTCAAAGCTAGACAATTTGGCTCAAATGGTGCAGTGAAGAATGAAACAGTTCCTTGCTGTATGACCACAGATATCTGCCATCCATATACCCCCATAGCCGCGAATATTAGCACCGATCCTATGGCAAGTAGCACTTTACCTCTTCTCATCATTATCTTCACAGGATATTCAACACCGACTTCCCGGAACATGTTTATGATCGCGTCATCCCACAATGTGAATGCGGATTCCAGGTTTCCATATGTCTTGCTTGTTGCCTTCAAGTTGGTCAGAAATATACATAAAATTGAGTCCGAGCCATGCCGATATAAGTCCATTAAGAAGGAAAAAATCCCTTTTTATGTAAAAGAATGACGCAAGCGATTTAATTAAGAATAGTATTTAGTATGATTAAAACTGTAACTCTATACAGTCTAGAGAAAGTGCGTTTAACTTTGCCTTTTCCTGAATTTGGCAAATTGTGAAAATTGTAACAGCCACAAATGGACATGGTGACCAATATTGGTCGCATAATGTTCTTCAAACTTGCCACGTTATGTTCCTTTTCCTCGCTCCATTCATGCTGGCCCACCTGTATTATGGTTTCATCCCGCGTCTTTATCGCATTCATTTTTATTATTTCAGATTACGTATTTTAATAAATAATGGTTTACTAATGAGAATGGGTACACTATTATATTAATACTATTTACTAATATATTTTTGAGATTTTTGTTATATTTCATAGATCACAACTCTTCAGTAATAACTAGACATAGAGATGTCAGCTCAGAAGTTGTTATCTCAATAATTCAGATCACGTGAAATGTCACAGGAAACAATTCAAACATTACAAAACTTGAAGCATGATCTGAACCACTTTAATCAGTGACAATTTATCTCTGTAGAATGGATGCGGAGATTGAAGTACATATCATTACGTGGTCCCGCCTTAATTCCATTAAGCGATGTGAAAACTTATATTAGCAGGATTTTATAAAGCATATTTCGACACCTAAACATGTTAAAACACATTTTTATTTTTACTGAAAAAATGCGATAACCTGTTTAAAATGACCTTTTAAATGTTTAAATTTTATAATATGCAAGACGAAATTAAGGTTATTTCATACCTCAGCCAACCCCGTTTTCGCTTCTTGGAGAAGGGGTTGGATGGGGTATGAAAGTTAATACTAGGACCACGTAATGATGATAACGGAGCTTATTCAACTCGATATTTTACCGCAATTATGATATTTGTTTCCAAATTTAGTTCTACAAAGTAACAGGTTTATAAACAAAAGCTACGCACGTCATATTTGATAACTTTTATTCATCACGACGCTAACAATAATATTTATTATTTGTATGTACATTCTTAACTATTATAACTAAAATAAACATTGTTCGAAACACACATGTCTATATCCCATTTCTAACATCGCGTAACTAAGTGTGTGTTTTCCTTATGCATATTCGTCTTATATCAATCATCCCTCTTCTCTGTCCCGTTCTCAGAGCGAGGCTTATTTATCTGCATTTTCCAGACAGAATCATGCACATACCTGACTGAAGCCCATTGAGAGGTTTATGCTGTGTGTATATTTATGTACACGTCGTTATCATATGCATAATACATTTTGTTACGTTATATTTACACGTCATCCCATTTACTGTTTCATAATAGTCACAGTTAAGTTGGTTATCTCCATTAAGAGAAATATATAGCAGTCTTACTTTTTACACTAAATCACAATTTTAATGTGCTTTTCTCTAACAATATGTATATATTTCAAAATCTTATTCAGTAATTTCACGTATAGCTCTAAATTGAACTATTTGAATATTTTCAGTTGCAGAGAAGGATACTTATGTTTTCGATTTAGTGTATCACTTTTATTGCTTATCGTCCTAAGTTTTAATAAATAAATTAATATGAAAATGTGTTCAACGAAACCTGGAAATTCACAGATTCGACGAAGATCTTAAATATGAATTTAATCATTGTTCATACATTGACTTCAACATGTTTCTAATATAATATAATATATTTCAAAACGCTTGTACTCTGCTGTTATTCGATGGTATGTTTACTGACTATAATTCCAGAATCCAGTAAGTATCACTAAATCAGCACTACAATATTAACCTACGATTGCAGATCAGTCAGGTGATGTTTGAATGATTGAACTACATTATATTAGTCTTCAATGTCTCTTTAACGGATTGATAACGCATTACAGAGCTTACCTAGATATGCTATATGATAGGGGAAATGGATATATATGAAAGCCATGTTATGCGGAACCACCGGCCGTCGTTGCAGACGCTCGATTTTCGAGGCCTTATCTATTTATTTTGAACTAAGTTAAAAGGCACCCGACTATCCAAAAGGTGAATTAAATTTGACTGAAATTACTTACTGCGTTGTTTACACAAGCTGCAACTATTGCCACAAATACAAGCGTAGCGAGGACACTAACCTATGGAACGCCATAACTGTCTTATGATGTTGCTGATTAATATATTCAGTGCATTTCCCTTTATTTGTGGTAGGTCTTTCATGATCTGCAGTGCATTTTTAATTGTATGTGATAATCAAATCTTTATATGTGGTAGAAAAGTATTTATATGCAGTAGATTAATCATTATATGCGATAGATAAGTCAGTGTATGCAGTAGATAAACCATTATATGCAGTCGAGTTATCATTATATGTAGTGCATTTATTATTATATGCAGTAGTTTATCTAATATATGCGGTCCTTTGAACATTATATGAAGTAGGTTTGTATTTATATGCAGTACTTCTGATGACTTTATATGTGGTACATATTTTAATATACGTGGTGGATACGTCTTTTTATTCGGTGGTTTCAATTGCATTATATTGTAAAACGGCTTTATACGTGGTGCGTTTCTTATGATATGCAGTGCTTTTTCTATTGTATGCGGTGATTTGTTCATTATGATGAGATCAATCGGAACACTCGTTTTTTAAGATGTTGCGATTTTATCGGAAATCTAACAGGGAGTGTGATATAAAACACGAGAAAACACACCTACCTACGCTATTTCATTTCAATGCGTTAGCGGAAACAAGCCTTTTTTTGCATAACAGAGAGGACGGGTGACACATAACAGAGGAAGGGCGACACATTACAGAGGCGAAGGGTGACATATTACACAGGGGGTGGCACATTAGGGAGTAGAAGGGTGACGCATTACAGAGGCGAATAGTGACACATTGCTGAGAGAAAAGGGGTGAAAGTCACACATTACAGATGGGAAGGGTGACATATTACAGAGGAAAGGTGACACAGTACAGATGCGGAGAGTGACACATTGCAGAGAGAAAGAGTTACACATTACAGAGGGGAAAGGTGACACATTACAGAGGGAAGGGTGACATATTGCAGAGGAAGGGTGACACAGTACAGATGGGGAGAGTGACACATTGCAGAGAGAAAGAGTTAAACTTTACAGAGGGGAAAGATGACACATTACAGAGGGAAGGGTGACATATTACAGAGGAAGGGTGACACAGTACAGATGGAGATAGTGACACATTGCAGAGAGAAAGAGTTAGACATTACAGAGGGGAAATGTGACACATTGCAGAGAGAAAAAGTTACACATTACAGAGGGGAAAGGTGGCACATTACAGAGGGAAGGGTGACATATTACAGAGGGAGGGTGACACAGTACAGATGGGGAGGGTGACACATTGCAGAGAGAAAGAGTTACACATTACAGAGGGGAAAGGTGACACATTACAGAGGGAAGTGTGACACATTACAGAGGGGAAGGGTGACACATTGAAGAGAGAAGGAGTGACACATTACAGAGCGAAAGGGTGACACATTACAGAGGGGAAGAGTGACAATTTATAGAAGGGAAGGGTGATACATTACAGAGACGAAGGGTGACACATTACAGGGAGTAAGGGTGACACATTACATAGTGGAAGAGTGACACATTACAGACGGCAATGGTGACACGTTACATAGGGGAAGGGTGACGCATTACAGAGAGGAGGGGTGACACAGTACAGATGGGGAGGGTGATATATTGCAGAGAGAAATAGTTACACATTACAGAGGGGGAAGGTGACACCTTACAGAGGGAAGGGTGACACATTACAGAGGGAAGTGTGACACATTCCAGAGGAAGGGTGACACATTACAGAGGACGAGTGACATATTTCAGATGGGGAGGGTGACACATTGCAGAGAGAAATAGTTACATATTACAGACGGGAAGGTTGGCACATTGCAGAGAGAAAGGGTGACAAATTACAGGGTGGAAGGGTGACACATTACATACATAAAATTCAGGATTAATCCTGAAATCAGGATTTGGGGATCGTCCATTTCCTAATTAAACTGTGTTAACTTTATTGAAAATGTGCATTGGTCTGTTTTGGCCAATTTTTTCCAGTGTAAATTTTAGTACTATCATTCTCTAAGTGTCATCCTTCCCGTCTGTAATGTGTCATCCTTCCCATCTGTAATGTGTCACCCTTCTCCTCCGTAATTCGTCACTCTTCCCCTCTGTAATGTGTCACGTTTTCTCCCTGTAATGTGTCACCCTTCGCCTCTGTAATGTGTCACCCTTCCCCTCCGTAATTTGTCACTCTTCCCCTTTGTAATGTGTCACGTTTTCTCCCTGTAATGTGTCACCCTTCGCCTCTGTAATGTCACCCTTTCCTCTGTAATGTGTCACTCACCCCCACTGTAATTCGTCACCCGTTCTACCTGTAATGTGTCACCCTTCGCCTCTGTAATGTGTCACCCTTCCCCTCTGTAATATGTCACCCTTCGCCTCTGTAATGTATCACCATTCGTCTCTGTAATGTGTCACCCTTCCCCTCTGTAAAGTGTAACTCTTCCTCTCTGTAATGTGTCACCCTTCGCCTCTGTAATGTGTCACCCATCCGCTCTGTAATGTTTCACCCTTCGCCTCTGTTATGCAAAAAAGTTTTTTTTCCGGTAACGAATTGAAAAAGAATAGGGAAGGTAGGTGTTTTTTTCTCTTTTTTTTTATATCACACACCCTGTTAGATTTCTGATAAAATCGCAACATCTTAAAAAACGAGTGTTCCGATTGATCTCATCATCATAATGAAAAAACACCGCATATAATAGAAAAAGCACTGCATATCATAAGAAATGCACCACGTCTAAAGCCGTTTGTACCAAATATAAAGCAATTGAAACCACCGAATATAAAGACGCATTCACCACGTATATTAAAATATGTACCACATATAAAGTCAACAGATGCACTGCATATAAATACAAACCTACTTCATATAATGTTCAAAGGTCCGCATATATTAGATAAACTACTGCATATAATAATAAATGCACTACATATAATGATAACTCGAGTGCATATAATGGTTTATCTACTGCATACACTGACTTATCTATCGCATATAATGATTAATCTAATGCATATAAATACTTTTCTACCAAATATAAAGATTTGATTACCACATATAATTAAAAATGCACTGCAGATCATGAACGGTCTACCATATATAAAGGGAAATGCACTGAATATATTAATCGGCAACATCATAAGACAGTCATGGCGATCCATACTAACCAGCCAGAAAACATTTATCATTACGGTGTAGGTATCCACGGAAGAACGAATACTTGGTAGAGAACAACGCATGATACTCCTATTTTCCATATAAATATGTTGGCGTAGTACCAGCCAAAGTCTCCATCTAACTGCCTTACACGTTTGCTCATGTTCAGATGCAGTAATAGTAGATTTTGAAAACCAGGTGGAATTCTGTAGCCATCTGTCTCAAAGGATTTATGCAGATGCGTGTTTAGGACTTTAAAAGCATGTGCTAACAGTGTTGAACCCATAATAGTATGCAATAAAGGAAAGGTCCAACCGCCAAAATACTTTTAAAAAGAAAATAGAAAAGAACAAATTTGACACACCCGTTTACGTACCAATTGTAGTTCATTGAACCTCTGTCTGTTTCAGAAAAATATAATCGCATCCCCGTTATGTGATCACTGACATAGTGGTAGCATTAAAGATAACCAACACTTGTTCTTCACTTGTCCTACTTACAAAGAAATACTTAATTACCTCGCACACACACTTAACCCGTTATGTACTGTTATCCTCGAAACACTTATATACATTGATCAGTCGCTAAGTTATGACACCAACGTTTCAATCTTAGAGGTTGTTCAAGAGTATATAATAAAAAGCAAACGCTTCTAATCTGGCAGAGTATGCAAATATGATTGACGTTTATGGTTGCCCATCAATGTTGCTGTGTCTCATGGAGTACTCCGCCTTCTGATCCCCAGTGTCACCCGTTATTATCCTGTTATCCAACTTATATACTTTATTTATTTATTTTTATTGTTGAGTGGATATGTTTCTTGTTCGTTTTACTTTTTGTTTATGTTTTCCTTCATCATCTAGCATCCTATTTCCATTTTGCATGTGTGTGTGTGTTTTTTATTTGCTTATTATTAATACATATTTGAATTGTAAACACGTTTTCCAAGGAGAGGAACTTTATAAGTTTTCTTTCGTTCCAATCCTTTACCTAATGTACTGTTAAATGTATTTATGCACGAATTCGAAATAAAATATGTTTAAACCAAACTCCGTTATTATTATGTCATCCCAAAATCGTAAAGCTGGTTCCTGGTTGCCATGACTTGATTGTTGCTTTCTTGTTAATCGGAAACATGCATAAGTTGAGTACCATCCATGCCAAGGTAAGTCAATTTAAAACTAAAGGGTTCTGATTTATGTAAAATAATGCCACAAGAAGTTTTGACAAAACTAATATCAGGAAACAGGAAAAAAGCAATCAGATAATAATAGAAGCATGGTCTGAATCATTTACTAATAAATGCAGCGTTATCCCTATAGTTTTGTTTCTTAGACTTTGAGATTGTGATGCATGCGGTCATACACATTTATCGTTTATTGATGTAAAACATCATCACATGTAAACAAATCAATATGTTAAAACCGATGAAAAGCCCGTTGTAACGTAGATTTTCGAAGTTTTCAAAATATCGAGGACAACTCAGTTCTTATATCTTGTCGATATAAAGCATGTTTCTTTGTTGAAACATATAAAATGTAGCACGAGTTTCGTGAACTACTCCAAATATTCAAAACCGGATTTATTAAATCTTCAGGATTACATCTTCACACATTACAGAAAAATGGCCATCAACTGTGAAGACTTTTATAAATGTTGCACACCACTGAGGTGACAGTGATTACTGCCAACAAGAGGAAAAACCGAGATCGACTTATGATACAGATGTGCGTGGTATAATAAAGATATATTTGAGCCTGAACTACAGTTATGTAGCGAACATTATGTCAGGGCCTTTTAACTATCAAGTTTCTTAGGCGAGGCTTAGAAAACGAAGATCGTTTTCGTGCCGAGCCTAATAAACTTGATAATAAAATGCACTGACATATTATTTTATTTACCATGTAGATTATCCACATTTTCTGTATGAATTACTAGTATTATCTATTTCGCAGAATGTTATGCTTATCGAGGACGCCGCCATGTTGTTGTCTTTTGTTTGTTTTAAGATGTCTGATAACGTTACGTACATGACGTCAGATAACGTCACGTACAATAAACCCCGAGGGATTCCGCATTAATTTGCTTTATTGGTCAGTGCCTAATAAAGCAAAATGAATTATGTCACCCTTTTATTATGCAGAAAGTGCATATCTGCATGAAAAAATGTTTTAATTTACTTTACCAAAATGCGTTAGAATATGTCATTGTGAGAATATGTCAAGCAATATATATCCTTTGCTCCTTCATGTAAAGTGAATTAAATTTCACTAAAATTACTTAACGCGTCATTAACTAAAGCTGCAAATATTGCCACAATTCCAGGCATGGCGATTCCACTGATCAATCAGAACATTTACATAATTAAGTTGAAGGTGTTCAAGTAACTGCGCATTATTTGATAGAGAATAAGGCACGCAATACCTATATTTCAAACAAATAGTTTGGCGTAGAACGAGCCAAAGTCTTCATCTGACTTGCTAACAAAAGAGTATGAGAGTACATAGGTTCAGATGCAGCAAATTGAGCTTTTGACAACTGACTGGTATTCGGCAGGGTTTTGTTTCAAGGGTTTCATACATGCATGTTTAAACGTTGAAATTGTCTTTTCCTGAATTTTCACTGTCTCCATTATATAAATTATGAAAACTGTAGCAGCCATATATGGACATCGCGACCGGTACTGGTCGCATAATTGTTTTCAAACCTGTCACCTTCTTTTCATCTGTCTCACCCCATGCATTCGTTTTCACCTTTTCACCTTTCTCACAATTTCATCCCCAGCATTTATCTCCATTTTAAATATTATGTAGTAAAAACGAGTAAAACTTCCACTTAATACTATTTACTTGAATATTAGACACAGCTATTTGTTTTGTTAATTTTTTTTCATCCCTTTTTTCTAATTACTAGTTATAGATATTATCATGTAAATGCTGCTTTGATCCCGAGACAACTGAATCATCCACTTTCCAGCTCAGACGTTTTTGTTCCAGTGTTTGTTCCAATGATTCAAATCACGGGTCATATAATGGTGGAAAATTACAATAATTGGAGCGTCGTTGTATTACTTCATTGTGTTTGTCGGCACAATGGGCTTCACGTCAGAAACCATTGTGGCCACAGAGCCATTATATCCTAGGATAAGATAACGGGTCGTCCTAAGCGTCGTTTGTTAACTGAAAGCGTGATTGTATGTAGTTTGAATCCTAGCACATCTTTTAAATTTGAATTAGACGTGTGAACCATGGCTCTTATGGTATTATGTATGTATACAATGGTTCGGCGATGTTTAATGAAGATATCGCGCAATATCTGTATAAACAACCACCGTTTTGCAATAGAACAAAACTTAAATACCACAAGTGCGTGCATAAAACTCATCAAAGAGATGAATGACACTGCCATATGGCCATTTTTTAAAAGCCACTGTTAATTTCAGGCTTGTTCATTGTTTACCTTTGAAATAAACACGTTATCGTGTGACGTCTCGTTCCGTATTTGGAAACATACTCACACATCTGACGATTTCCGGTTAACCATGTTTTTTGTGTCTGTTGTAGGCGGGTTTAATTTTCCAAATACGTCAGACACGGCAGGAGATATTTCGAAAGGTAAACATTCCAGAAAGGTATACATGGACAGTGGTACAAACAATGCTTTGATCGACTAGATTTTCTTCTCTTTGGTGAGTTTTATGCATGCACACGTAATATATAAGGTTTATTCTATTGAAATACGTCTGTTATTTATGCAGGCATTGCTGGATGTCTTATCTATCTTGATTTGGTCGATCCTGATATCTACCTATTCTATAAAGGATCGTATCGTAGTTCTATGGTAGGTACACACCATCTACGATTCTCGCTGCTAAATAAGAAATAAATATCACTTGCACACTCTTAGTGATGTGGCCTTCTTCTCCAGAAAACTGCATATAAGAAAAGAAAATTCTAACCTTTGATGCCACCGTGAATAACCTGCATTCACTCGGCACCTCTTACATGTACAGGCATGCACATCAAAGTGATTTGCTTCCTGTATGCCATCTCTTACTATCGAATAGATTACTCCGGAAGCAAGGAGGAAAATACCGTGGCCCGTTACTTGTTGGATGCCAGCAAACATGTTACCACTATACCACGTCTCTTTCGATTCAGATATGTCATGTTTTAAAGATGGAAACTCAAAATTGTTTTAACTTTGGCTAACCATATTTCAAACATTTGTAGAGGAATAGTTTTGTGTTTCTAGCAATCAAAAGTATTATCGTCAGCTTCATCAATTTAATAGCAATAATGTCATCTCAACAAATCGGCACAAACGTCTAGCAATGTTTTGGCAATGTTTAATATGCAAGTATACATCTAAAAAAAATAATGAAATCCTTAAAACTGCCACAATTTCCTTAAATATGTGTTAAAAAAAGTAGATCAAACGGTATTTCATTTCAGTAACATTCACCTTCTACATACAGCATCTTAATCGGAATCTTTCCTTTCCCTCCATTAAAGAAACTACCCGTCAAAATTACACTACAAATCCGTTTATCAAAACTCTATACAGGTGTTCAAATCATATAATAATACAAATGTGCCGATTAAAAGTATATGTTTATCCACGGGTTCTTAAAATATCAGTGATTGAATATGCGTACAATGAATTATGAGTGGGTAGCTCATAATTCGACGCCGCTCCAGTTTTTGGGTTAAAGCCGTTTATCACTGTTTATAGTGTGTCGATACAATTTGGTATCTCAAAATACTTAATTACATACCTCGTCGTCAGTATCCTTAGCAATGGTGTACATCTGTCGTAACATATGCCTGTTGATGGCGGGATAGGGATTTTAAGTGTAGTGTGTCAACTGTCACGAAGTGCTTTTATTCGTCAGTTACAGAACTTTTTTTTATGTATTATCGTCTATACTTGTCCTGGCAATTTCAGCCTGAGTCTACAAAAGGTCGAACAATATTACTAGTCGCGTTGTTTTGCGATCGAAAATACGAAACGTTGAAACACTCACCGCGAAATATCAAAAAGTTACCGCGAAAAAAAGAAAGAACGGAAAAGCATGACGCTGCGTGTTTTCGGGGTCGGAAGAACGAAAATATATATATATAAATCACGGAAGTCAAAACATTCACAATGAAATAACAAAAGATATTCCACGTTCTTTAGCGCTAAAGTTTCCTACTTGTTTTGATTTTTCGTGTTTTCTACCCCGATACCAGATAACCATGTTTCGATAATTTGTTCTTTCGACCCCGAAACTATGTATATGTTCAGGCTTTTCGTGTTTTTGTTCTTTATCCCCGAAAGAACGAAACTGACAGAAATCTGCAACCATACTTGGACATGTTGGAGTTATTCATACATACAACAAAACATCAGCACTAGCCATCTAAAACGGATTATATTCGGTAACATTTTGCAAGTTTAGACTCACAAAATATAACTTGTTATTCTCGTCCACGCATGCTGATTGCTATCGATTTTGTCATATATGTAGCAATCAAAGTTAATATTAAATGGGTTGGTGGCTGATGGTCAATGCAGAGTTGTGTTTACATAGATTGGTTTTTCCTACACTAACTGATAAACGGCTGTTGAGCGAAAACTTGAATTATAAACATACGTTGGTGTTTTGTAGACTTTATATTTACACGATGAATAACTAATGTGAACTTCAAAGGGAGAAAACGTTTTACAATATGTCAATATAATCAGAACCAGCTATTGAACAAATTGTCTTGAAAGTAAAAAGCGTTTGTTTATCATCGCTACAGGTTAAAAGAAGGCATACACCATTGAAACAGTTCTTCTTACAAAGAAGTGCATCCACACATCTCCTGTTACTACATGGTGTATGTTTTAATACTCATAAATACTTAGACACAGCAATTACATATATACATCTGTTTAGGCAAACTTCTTTAAAACACTGTACACCTAACAGTGTTATATGGCTGAAAACACCATCATAATGTAATAATTGTGTAACGTATTGTTATGTATGGCCGTTTTAGATAATTAATGACCTCTTGTGTACTGTTTGCCACTTTCTTACCCAAACCACCACCTCAAATCATGTATATAATTATGTATATATATGCATATTATATATAATAATAATGAATGTGTACATGGATGTGAATGTGCGTGTGCGTGCGTGTATATTTGTATGTGTGCACAGTAGTTTAATGGAAATATTATGAACAATGATAGTCAATTATTAAAAAATAAGGTAAAAAGATCAACATTGAACAAATGCCCGTCAACGAGTGTGTAAACAATATATAACAATACGATGAAACGCATGATGGGAAACTAAATATTTTTTTATGGGAATGTGTAGTGTTGGACATTTACATTATCAGCAAAACATGTAATTAATATCGTTGCTTCGAATCATTAGCAGCGCTTTTAGAAAGCTTTCAAAACAAACGATTGTCAATAGACTGTGTCTTCTAATCAATAATTTACTTTTTTATTGTCAGTAAATTATATAGGGTTATATAGTATGTACTTTTGGATTTTGAGATATTATATCGACCGTATTATGTATATTCTGGTGGCGAACCATTGTTAGATTGAAAACTATTGAATTTACACATGTTTTCCAGATTACTTGCCTCATTATATAGATATTTAAAATGTTACAAAATGGGAAAGAAATTCAAAAGGAAACTATTAGCTTGTATTAATCTCTTTTCTTAATATAAGAATAAAGAAACAAAAACAGTACTATTGTAAGTGTTTAAACCCCAGCATTCGGTAGGCTCTACCACCATTATGTGTACACTATAGCCAGTTAGTATTCCGTCTGCTTCAAGATAATGGTTGCAGCATTCTGACCAATTGCTGATTTTATTTTTACAGGTACAGCTATTAATAGATGCCCCAACATTCAAACTTTGACAGTTTTGTTCTAGAATGTATGGAAAATACATATATTATATAATTGTTTTGATGTATCTGTATATAGTAATATTTAGTGAATTTACATGTCAAAACCACCAGTCGGTGGTGAGGTGATAAGAATCAACCGACTGCTCGTTACTTAGCAGAGGGGTAGGACCCCCACCCCCGAAAAGTAACCCACCCGTTGCACGTGGGTGGCGACCCGTGTCGTTGGAGAAGGGAGTCCTGGTGGTTGAGTGGCGTGGAGATCTGGTAGTTAACTTCACGTTGCAACACACCACTTTGGTCCGGACTTCAACTAGACGGGCGGTTAGATTTGGCCCGATCTGATCAATCGGTTTGTCACGCCAGATATAAGAGATCCGAGTTTATTATTCGGACAGCACCTGTAAACTGTATCTTACTTACCTTTTATATTGTTCTATTTTAAACGTTATATAGACAGGGTCGTTTTATGGCGGTGGCGCAAGGGTTAATCATGTATTTCCAAACGCTATATGGCTATACTCATGCCACTTTTAGGCAGAACATAGGTGCGGCTCTTTGACTGTTTAGTTAAAGCTACAGAGTCCCTATATCAATCGATTTCTTCTTTGTAGGCGTGTCATTATTTGTAACTTGATGTTCACCAGCTCATGTCGAAATCGGGTATTTAAGAGAGCAAATATAGCGCAGGAAGTCATTTACTGTATATACATCAACCAGTGCACATCGTACCTATACACAGGTAACAGTAATTTTTACAGAAAAAAAAAGTTAGCTTATTTCGGGGCTCGAACACACGACCTTCTGATTTCAAGTCCTGCGCTCTATCCATATATTATGAGGCAAAATAACTTAACATATTTGAACGCAACTGAAGATGGATCAATAAATATGCAGTCCATATTGTCGCACGTGTAAATTAACATTGCCTGGTGCAATACTGTATCTTATCAATATGAAACTAATACTCAAATCAACCTTATATCGACATGTTATTTAGCGCTTGATGAGTTTGTGTGCGCGCTCTTGTTATTACGTAATGCCTATTTAGTGTTAAAAATGCTACAAAATACCAATAAATAGCAGTGGTCTAGAGGTTGAGCGTACATCTTTCAAATATTACAGGTTCAAATCCCGTTCCGGGAAACTAATTTTTTATCACATATATTCTGGAGCCGTATATTTACCGATGTTACTTGCACGGAGGCTAAATAAAAATGTGAAATTTTACGTATCGATTTCTCCTTATATACCGACTTTTGGGGTGTTCGTCGATTTAAAACTACTTCACACGTGACTCATTCATATTCATGAGTTATTACCAGTTAAAATAGGGACTGTACAGCTTTAAGGTGTTATGTCCTCTGGGTGGTATGGAGGGTCTGATGCGTTAGCTTTATATGAGTATACCTTCTACGTATTCTTGGCATTTTGACTGTTGAATATCCACAACAAGTGTCCCCTTGTTGGACTCCGAGATTGGTGAGAAGCGTGAAAGATGCATTCTTAACGCCCATCTTGTCATCACAAAACGCACAAACTACTCATAAACGAAAAAAAAACAGAACATGAATCTGATACTGAGGAACCAGTGATCTACCAGTCCTTTCCTCGTTTTCTCATCATCGAATCCGAAAACGGGGAAAGGCCTGTTGCAGATATGTCACCTTTTGTGATTCAGAAAACTGTCCATTCCATTGCATTGCATTCTATGGCATTATTTCTTCTATTACGTCACATTTTTATGAAACAATATATTTTACCAATAGTGGTGTAAATAACAACATATAAACGCATTATTTTTTTTTACTTACCTTTTATTTGCTAGAAATAATGGTCTTCATTCCAAAACAAAAGAAAAGTACGACCGATTGCTGGAGGTGCGCTCCAATTAGCGGTAAATTGACAATTGAACAACAACAACACGCAGCATACCCTATGTTTACTTGGTACGACCCAACCTTAAAAACGGACATGCGCAGACCACGAATAGTGAAAGTAAACGCGGCCATTTTATTGATTTTTTACAATGTAAACAAGGGTGGCAAAATGAATTTCGGACTTTGTGAAGCTAAACGGATAGCTACGGCAAGATTGTAAACAGATCCAGGAGCGTCTATTTTCCTTCTGTCTAATGATATCAGGTATAAAAACATAAAGTAAGCAATACAAAAAATCTCGATTCATATTCGACGCATGGGTACCCTGAAAGACACGGTAGATAACAAATTGGGAACTAAATGTCCGTAAATATTGTAGTTATTGTGTCTAGTACTTTCAGAAATAGTATGGCATCTGCTACAAATAAATACACAAGTTGATGAAAAGAATTTGTCAAGAAGTGCTCAGTTCTCTACTACCAAGGTAAACCAATCAAATAATTTAAAGGGACACACGGCAATCTTTGCAGACATTTTGTCACAACTTTGAGATCGACAATTATTGACATAAAACTACATTATCCTGTTATAAGGGTTGTGTTTTCTTTCCTCTTTGATAAAAAATACCATTTTTGGCATTCAAAACACATTAATGCATGACAAAAAATCGTAAGTGATGGTATTTCGATTGAATGTTTGTGAAAACAGCGGTGTCATAGTAGTTCGTATGGTACATAATTTCGGATATTTTTTTTTTTTTACATAACCAAATAAGAAAAACTGTCTTTTACAAATACATGTTGGTGGGAAAAAATATATATATAGCTGTACAGATATAAAGTATATTTCTATTCATTATTAAGATGTAAGGAGTTCCTGGAATTCTACTTTTAAATGCTTTCAAGTTTAGGTTCCTAATTCTTTAACTTGTAGAAAGTGGTGACAAAAAGGAAAATATAGCCACAGGAGGCCCTGATAGTCTAATAAAACCTGATTAAAAACTTGGCTCCAGTTTCACCAAGTCGGCTCTGATTATTATCGTTTGGCAAAAAGTGCTAGTACTCTCCTTTGCATCGGTTATAAATACTATGTAATATTCTATTCTAACTTATTCGAAACAAAGTAGTAAATACGTCCACTGACTAGGAGCATTAAGTGGTTGCAAAAAGAAAAATATAGTCAGGAGGTTCTGAGTTTGATTGCTACATATTTAACAAATGTGTGGTATAAAAGCGAATAAAGACTAATTTCCAATAAGAAAAAATATTGGACCTTTCCATTTTAAATCAGGGCCTGTCCATTTTAAATCAGGGCCAGTCCATTTTCAGAAGCATCAAGCCCTGGGCCTGTCTCTTAAAATAATTGCATGTGAGCACTGACATACACTCGAAAACCAAAACCGACGCGGTTGCAAAAGATAATTCCGTCCCAAGCATTTTTCAGTACAAAAAAAATATCATGTTCTAAGCATCAACATTTCATTTTAATACGCCACACCTGTAAAATTTAACACAACCTTTAACCTTACCAAGAAGACAGACACTGTTCAATCTTGGCGACTCTCAGGACCTTCAGTCCTTTGATTTTAATATTGTTTTAACACCCGTAACTTGATCTATTATTATGTTAATTTGTTGTTTCCAGTTCCTATCCAGAAATATGTTATTTTCTCTCGGCAGCTTGCGTTAAACCTTGCTTGTGTTTTATTTAAATTAGACGTCGTGTATTTTACACGTCCAAAAATATAGCTCTCGGACCGGGGTGGTTCCCTTTCACAGAATATAGACCGCACTTTAGGAGCGAAATATTTATGCGCGAAAGAACGAGTGCATAGAACAAGAATTTTTAAATTAGATCAATACAATAGGTTGTTACATTTAATTTTAACCAAAAACATTTATTTGAAACAAACATTGTGGTTAAATCTTGGGAATTTTCACAATGAAATCAACATTGTTTATATCATGTCACATACTTTCATTGACATGAACAGAAAATTGCACCATTGACGAACGAGTATACATTACACAGTCAGTATGACTAGACTACATATCAATATGAGCGAATATTGAGGTTTCTTGTTACTTGTTGTAAGTGTTGCGTTATTTGCTGTGTTACAACCAATTGTATTTTTGGTGTAGATTATACGTGTTGTAAGTGTTGAGTTATTTGCGGTGTTACAACCAATTGTATATGTGGTGTAGATTATACTTGTTGTAAGTCTTGCGTTATTTGCTGTGTTACAACCAATTGTGTTTGTGGTGTAGATTATACGTGTTGTAAGTGTTGCGTAATTTGCGGTGTTACAACCAAAAACATATGTGATGTAGATTATACTTGTTGTAAGTGTTACGTTTTCGGCTGTGTTACAACCAATTGTAATGTGTGGTGAAGATTATACGTGTTGTAACTGTTGCGTTAAATGCGGTGTTACAACCAGTTGTATGTGTGGTGTAGATTATACGTGTTGTAAGTGTTGCGTTATTGCGGTGTTACAACCAATTGTATGTGTTGTATAGATTATATTTGTGGTAAGTTTTGCGTTATTTGCGGTGTTACAACCAATTGTATGTGTTGTGTAGATTATATCTGTTGTAAGTGTTGCGTTATTTGCGGTGTTACAACCAATTGTATTTCTAGACTAAGTGTAGATTATACTTGTTGTAAGGGTTCCGTTTGCGGTGTTACGATCAATTGTATGTGTGGTGTAGATTATACTTGTTGTAAGTGTTGCGTTATTTGCGGTGCAACAACCAATTGTATTTCTAGTGTATATTGTACTTGTTGTAAGTGCTACTTCATTTGCGGTGTTACAACCAATTGTATGTGTGGTGTAGATTATACGTGTTGTGAGTGTTGCGTTATTTGCGGTGTTACAACCTATTGTATTTGTGTTGTAGATTATATTTGTTGTAAGTCTTGCGTTATTTGCGGTGTTACAACCAATTGTATGTGTGGTGTAGATTATACGTGTTGTAAGTGTTGCGTTCTTTGCGGTGATACAACCAATTGTATGTGTGGTGTAGATTATACTTCTTGTGTTGCGTTTTTTGTTGTGTTACAACCAATTCTGATGTGTGATGTAGATTATACGTGTTGTAAGTGTTGCGTTATTTACGGTGTTACAGCCAATTGTAATGTGTGGTGTAGATTATACTTGTTATAAGTGTTGCGTTAATTGCGGTGTTACAACGAATTGTGTGTGGTGTAGATTATACGCGTTTTAAGTTTTGCGTTATTTACGGTATAGGTATATATAATAGTATATGTGGTGTAGATTATACTTGTTGTAAGTGTTGCGTTATTTGCCGTGTTACAACCAAATGTATTAGTGGTTTAGATTATACTTTTTTTAAGTGTTGCGTTATCTGTGTTGTTAAAACCAATTGTATGTGTGGTGTAGATAATACTTATTGGGTTGCGTTATTTGCGGTGTTACAACAAATTGTAATGTGTGGGGTACATTATACTTGTTGTAAGTGTTGCATCATTTGCGGTGTTACAACCAATTGCATGTGTGGTGTAGATTATACTTGTTGTAAGTGTTGCATCATTTGCGGTGTTACAACCAATTGTATTTGTGGTGTAGATTATACTTGTTGTAAGTGTTGTTGCGTTATTTGCGGTGTTACAACCAATTATATGTGTGGTGTAGATTATACGTGTTGTAAATTTTGCGTTATTTGCGGTGATACAACCAATAGTATATGTGGTGTAGATTATTCTTGTTGATATTGTTGTTTTATTTGCGGTGATACAACCAGTTCTATTTGTGGTGTAGATTATACTATTGTAAGTGTTGCGTTATTTGCGGTGTTACAACCGATTGAATGTGTGGTGTAGATTATACTTGTTGTATTTTTTGTGTTATTTGCGGTGTTACAAACAGTTGTATTTGTGGTGTATATTATACTTTGTAAGTGCTGCGTTATTTGCGGTGTTACAACCGATTGTATATGTGGTGTAGATTATACTTGTTGTAAGAGTTGTGTTATTTGCGGTGTAAAAAGTATACAGTAAATGCTAAACAAAGTGCTGTTTAGATTAATATATTAAAAGTTAATAACAACATACATTCATCAATAATTGAACAAAGTTTTGATGATAAACCTACTCGGAGTGGCAATCAGCCACGCGGAAAGCGCTCGGCGTAAAAGAAGTTTTGATCTGTTTTGGAGCTGATAACAAATATATATTTAAGTTAGTTTATTACATGTATGTTATGAAAATACTTATTGGAAAAAAAAGACAAAATAAAATATTTAATTTTTTGAAAACAAGAGATGTCTGTAAAACATATATTTATCACCTGTTGTTAGTGTTGCTTTTGGGTTGTTACAACCAATTGGTTGTGTGGTGTATATTATACCTGTTGTAAGTGTTGCAGTATTTGCGGTGTTACAACCAATTGTATTTGTGGTGTAGATTATACTTGTTGCGGTGTTTTAACCGATTGTATTTCTAGTGTAGATTATACTAGTTGTAAGTGTTCCGTTGTTTGCGGTGTTACAACCAATTGTATTTCTAGTGTAGACTATACTTGTTGTAAGTGCTGCTTCATTTGCGGTGTTAAAACCAATTGTATTTGTGGTGTAGATTATACGTGTTGTAAGTGTTGTGTTATATGCGGTATTACAATTAATTGAATGTGTGGTGTAGATTATACTTGTTGTGTTGCGTTTTTTGCTGTGTTACAACCAATTGTGACGTGTGGTGTAGTTTATACGTGTTGTAAGTGTTGTGTTATTTGCGGTATTACAGTCAGTTGTAATGTGTGGTGTAGATTATACTTGTTGTAAGTGTTGCGTTAATTGCGGTGTTACAACGAATTGTATGTGTGGTGTAGATTATTCGTGTTTTACGTTTTGCGTTATTTGCCGTCTTACAACCAATAGTATATGTGGTGTAGATTATACTTGTTGTAAGTGTTGCGTTAATTATGGTTTTTCAACTAATTGTATTAGTGGTGTATATTTAACTTCTTGTAAGTGTTGCGTTATTTGCGGTGTTAAAACCAATTGTATGTGTGGTGTAGACTATACCTGTTTTAAGTTTTGGGTTATTGTCGGTGTTACAACCAATTGGTATGAGTTGTGTAAATTATATGTGTTGTAAGTGTTGCGTTATTTGCGTTATTACAACCATTTGTATGTGAGGAGTTGATAATACGTGTTGGATTGCGTGTTTTGCTGTGTTACAACCAATTGTAATGTGTGGTGAAGATTATACGTGTTGTAAGTGTTGCGTTATTTGCGGTGTTAAAACCGATTGTATGTGAGATGTATATTATACGTGTTGTAAGTGTTGCGTTATTTGCGGTGTTACAACCAATTGTATTGTGTGGTGTTAATTATACTTGTTGTAAGTGTTGCATTATTTGCGGTGTTACAACGAATTGTATTTGTGTTGTAGATTATACTTGTTTTAAATCTTACGTTATTTGCGGAGTTACAACCAATAGTATATGTGGTGTAGATTATACGTGTTGCAATTGTTGTGTTTTTTGCGGTGTTACAACCAGATGTATTTGTGGTGTAGATTATACTTGTTGTAAGAGTTGCGTTATTTGCGGTGTTAGAACCAATTGTATGTGTTGTGTAGATTATTATTGTTGTAAGAGTTGTGTTATTTGCAGTTTACAACCAATTGTGTTAGTGGTGTAGATCATACATTTTGTAATTGTTGTGTTATTTGCGGTGTTACAAACAGTTGTATTTGTGGTGTATATTATACTTTGTAAGTGCTGCGTTATTTGTGGTGTTACAACCGATTGTATGTGTGGTGAAGATTATACTTGGTGTGGCGTTATTTGCCGTGTTACAACCAATTATATGTGTGGTGTAGATTATACTTGGTGTGGCTTTTTTTGCGGTGTTACAACCAATCGTATTTCTAGTGAAGATTATACGTGTTGTATGTGTTGTGTTATTTGCGGTGTTACAATCAATTGTGTGTGTGGTGTAGATTATACTTGTTGTAAGTGTTGCTTTTTTGCGTTGTTACACACAATTGATTATGTGGTGTATATAATACCTGTTGTAAGTGTTTCGTTACTTGCGGTGTTACAACCAATTGTATTAGTGGTGTAGATTATACGTTTTGTAAGGGTTGCGTTATTTGCGGTGTTACAACCAATAGTATATGTGGTGTAGATTATACTTGTTGTAATTGATGTGTTACTTGCGGTGTTACAACCAGTTGTATTTGTGGTGCAGATTATACTTGTTGTAAGTGTTGCGTTATTGCTGTGTTACAACCGATTGTATGTGTGGTGTAGATTATTCTTGTGTAAGAGTTGTGTTATTTGCGGTGTAACAACCAATTGTATTAGTGGTGTAGATCATACTTGTTGTAATTTTTGTGTTATTTGCGGTGTTACAAACAGTTGTTTTTGTGGTGTAGATTATATTTGTGGTAAATGTTGCGTTATATGCGGTGTTACAACCAATTGTATCAGTGGTGTAGATTGTACTTCTGTAAGTGTTGTGTTATTTGCGTTGTTACAACCAATTGTATTTGTGTTGTAGATTATACTTGTTGTAAGTGCTGTATTATTTGCGGTGTTACAACTAATTGTATTTGTATTGTTGATTATACTTGTTGTAGATATTGTGTTATTTGTGATGTTACAACCAATTGTATGTATGGTGTAGATTATACGTGTTGTAAGTGTTGTGTTATTTGTGATTATACAACCAATTGTATTTGTGGTGTAGATTATACTTGTTGTAAGTGTTGCGTTATTTGCGGTGTTACAACCGATTGTAAGTGTGGTGTCGATTATTCTTGTTGTAAGTGTTGTGTTATTTGCGGTGTTACAACCAATTGTATTAGTGGTGTAGATCATACTTGTTGTATTTTTTGTGTTATTTGCGGTGTTACAAACAGTTGTATTTGTGGTGTATATTATACTTTGTAAGTGCTGCGTTATTTGTGGTGTTACAACCGATTGTATGTGTGGTGTAGATTATACTTGGTGTGGCGTTATTTGCGGTGTTACAACCAATTATATGTGTGGTGTATATTATACTTGGTGTGGCGTTTTTTGCGGTGTTACAACCAATCGTAGGTCTAGTGTAGACTATAATTGTTGTTAGTGCTGCTTCATTTGCGTCGTTAAAACCAATTGTATGTGTGGTGCAGATTATACGTGTTGTTAGTGTTGCGTTATTTGCAGTGATACAACCAACTGTATTTGTGTTGTAGATTATACTTGTTATAAGTCTTGCGTTATTTGCGGTGTTACAACCAATTGTATTTGTGGTGTAGATTATAAGTGTTGTAAGTGCTGCTTTTTTGCGTTGTTAAAACCAATTGTTTGTGTGGTGTATATAATACCTGTTGTAAATGTTGCGTTATTTGCGGTGTTTCAACCAATTGTATTAGTGGTGTAGATTATACTTTGTGCAAGTGTTACGTTATTTGCGGTGTTACAACCAATAGTATATGTGGTGTAGATTATACTTGTTGTAATTGTTGTGTTATTTGCGGTGTTACAACCAGTTGCTTTTGTGGTGTATATTATACGTGTTGTAAGTGTTGCGTTATTTGTGGTGTTATAGTCAATTGTCATGTGTGGTGTAGACTATAGTTGTAGTTGTGTTGTAGATTATACTTGTTGTAATTATTGCGTTATTTGCGGTGTTACAACCAATGGCTTTTGTGGTGTATATTATACGTGTTGTAAGTGTTGCGTTATTTGTGGTGTTACAGTCAATTGTCATGTGTGATGTAGACTATACTTGTTGTAAGTGTTGCGTTATTTGCGGTGTTACAACCGATTGTATGTGTGGTGTAGATTATTCTTGTTGTAAGAGTTGTGTTATTTGCGTTGTTACAACCAACTGTATTTGTGGTGTATATTATACGTGTTGTAAGTGCTGCGTCATTTGCGGTGTTACAGCCAATTGTAATGTTTGGTGTAGACTATACTTGTTGTAAATGTTGTGTTTTTGGCGTTGTTACAACCAATTGTATTTGTGGTTTAGCTTATAGTTGTTGCAAGTGTTGCTTTAGTTGCAGTGTTACAACCAATTGTATTTGTGGTGTAGATTATACTTGTTGTTAATGTTGCGTTATTTCCGGTGTTAGAACCAATTATATGTGTGGTGTAGATTATCTTGTTGTATGTTTTGTATTATTTGCGTTATTACAACAACTTGTATGTGTGGTGTAGATTATTATTGTTGTAAGTGTTGCGTTATGTGCGGAGTTACAACCAATTGTATATGTGCTGTAGATTATACTGTGGAAATTGTTTTGTTATTTACGATATTACAACCAATTGTATTTGTGGTTTAGATTATACTTGTTGTAAGTGCTGTATTATTTGCGGTGTTACAATCAATTGTATTTGTGGTGTAGATTATACTTATCGTAAGTGTTGTGTTATTTGCGATGTCACAACCAATTGTAATTGTGGTGTAGATTATACTTATGTAAGTGTTGTGTTTAGTACTGATATATTATTAGTAATATTTTATTATTTAGTATTTATTGATTGCTTAGTATTTATTATTTGCGGTTTTACAACCAGTTGTATTTGTGGTGTAAATTATACGTGTTGTATATGTTGCATTATTTGCGGTTTTACAATCAATTGTATGTGTGGTGTAGATTATACTTGTTGTAAGAGTTGCGTTATTTGCGGTATTACAACCAATTGTATGTGTGGTGTAGATTATACTTGCTGTCAATGTGGTGTTATTTGCGGTGTTACAACCAATTGTATTAGTGGTATATATTATACTTGTTCTGTTGCGTTTTTTGCGGTGATACAACCAATTGTATTTCTAGTGTAGATTATACTTGTTGTAGGTGTTGCGTTATTTGCGGTGTTACAACCAATTGTATTTCTAGTGTAGATTATACTTGTTGTATGTGTTGTGTTATTTGCGGTGTTACAACCAATTGTATGTGTGGTGTAGATTATGCTTGTTGCAAGTGTTGCGTTATTTGCAGTGTTACAACAAATTGTTTTTGTGGTATAGATTATACATGTTGTAAGTGTTGCGTTATTTTCGGTGTTACAGTCAATTGTAATTTGTGGTATAGATTATACTTGTTGTAAGTGTTGCGCTATTTGCGGTGTTACAAACAATTGTTTTCGTGGTGTATATTATACGTGTTGTAAGTGTTGCGTTATTTGCGCTGTTACAGCTAATTGTAATGTGTGGTGTAGATTATACTTGTGGTAAGTGTTGTTTTTTTGCGTTGTTACAACCAATTGTATTTGTGGTTTAGCTTATAGTTGTTGCAAGTGTTGCTTTAGTTGCAGTGTTAGAACCAATTGTATTTGTGGTGTAGATTATAATTGTTGTTAATGTTGCGTTATTTCCGGTGTTAGAACCAATTATATGTGTGGTGTAGATTATCTTGTTGTATGTTTTGTATTATTTGCGGAGTTACAACCAATTGTATATGTGGTGTAGATTATACTGTGGAAAATGTTGTGTTATTTGCGTTATTACAACCAATTGTTTTTGTGGTGTAGATTATACTTGTTGTAAATGCTGTATTATTTGCGGTGTTACAATAAATTCTATGTGTGTTGTAAATTATACGTGTTGTAAGTATTGTGCTATGTGTGATGTTACAACCAATTGTATTTGTGGTGTAGATTATACTTATGTAAATGTTGTGTTATTTGCGATGTTACAACCAATTGTATCTATGTTGTAGATTATGCGTGTTGTAAGTATTGTGCTATGTGTGATGTTACAACCAATTGTATTTTTGGTGTAGATTATACTTATGTAAGTGTTGTGTTTATTATTTAGTATTGATATATTAGTAGTAATATTTTATTATTTAGTATTTATTTATTATTTATTATTTATTATTTGCGGTTTTACAACCAGTTGTATTTGTGGTGTATATTATACGTGTTGTACATCTTGCGTTATTTGCGGTTTTACAATCAATTGTATGTGTGGTGTAGATTATACTTGTTGTAAGTGTTGCGTTATTTGCGGTATTTCAACCAATTGCATGTGTGGTGTAAATTATATTTGTTGTGAGTGTTACGTTATTTGCGGTGTTACAACCAATTGTATTTCTAGTGTAGATTATATTTATTGTAAGTCTTGCGTTATATGCGGTGTTACAACCAATTGTATTTGTGGAGTAGATTATACTTGTTGTAAGTGTTACGTTTTTTGCGGTGTTACAACCAATTGTATGTGTGATGTAAAATATTGTGTTACAACATATTGTAAGTGTGATATAGATTATAGTTGTTACAGATACTTGTATGTGTGGTGAAGATTATAGTTGTTACAGATACTTGTATGTGTGGTCTAGATTATAATTGCTACATATACTTGTCAGTATGTGTGGTGTAGATTATTGTTGTTACAGATACCTGTAAACGTGGTGTAGATTATAGTAGTAATAGATACTTGTATTCGTGCTATAGATTATAGTTGTTACATATACTTCTATGTGTTGTATAGATTTCAGTTGTTACAGATGCTTGTATGTGTGGTGTAGATTATAATTGTTACATACACTTGTATTTGTGTTGTAGATTATAGCTGTTACAGATACTGTATGTGTGGTATAGATTATAGTTGTTACAGATGCTTGTATTTGTGTTGTAGATTATAGCTGTAACTGATACTTGTATGAGTGGTGTGGATATTATAGTTGTTATAGATACTTGTATGTGTGGTACAGATTATATTTGCTACATATAATTGTATTTGTGGTGTAGACTATAGTTGTTACAGATACTTGTATGTGTGGTGTAGATTATAGTTTTGACAGATGAGTGTATGTATGGTTTATATTGTAGTTGTTACAGATACTTTCATGTGTGGTGTTGAGTATAGCTGTTAGATATATTTGTATGTGTGTGTAGATTATAGTTGTTACGGATATTTGTATGTGTGGTGTAGATTATAGTTGTTACAAATACTTGTAGGTGTGGTGTAGATTATAGTTGTTACATATACATGTATGTGTGGGTGTAGATTATAGTAGTTACAGATACTTGTATGTGTGTGTAGATTCTAGTTGTTACATATACTTGTATGTGTGGTGTAGATTATAGTAGTTACAGATACTGTATGTGTGTGTAGATTCTAGTTGTTACAGATACTTGTATTTGTAGTATAGATTATAGTTGTTATAATTACCTGTATGTGCGGTATAGATTATAGTTGTTACAGATACTTGTTAGTTTAGTGTAGATTATAGTTGAGACAGATACTTGTATGTGGGGTATAGATTATAGTTTTTACAGATACTTGTATGTGTAGTTCAGATTATTGTTGTTACAGATACCTGTATGTGTGGTGTATATTATAGTTGTAACAGATACTTGTATGAGTGGCGTAGATTATAGTTGTTACACATACTTGTATGTGTGGTGTAAATTATAGTTTTTACAGATATTGTATGTGTGGTGTATATTATAGTTCTTACAGATACCTGTATGGGTGGTGTACATTATAGTTGTTACAGATACTTGTATGTGTGGTGTAGATTATAGTCGTTATATATACTTATGTATGTGGTATAGATTATAGATGTTACAGATACTTGTATGTGTGGTGTAGCTTATAGTCGTTGAAAGATACTTGTATGTGTGATGTAGAGTATAGTTGTTACAGATACTTGTATTTGTGGTGTAGATTATAGTTGTTTCAGATACTTGTATGTGTAGTGTAGATTATAGTTGTTATATATACTGCATGTGTGGTGTATATTGTTGTTGTTGCAGATACTTGCATACGTGGTGTACATTATAGTAGTTATAGATACTTGTATGTTTTATATAGATTATAGTTGTTATATATACTTCTATGTGTGGTATATATTATAGTTGTTACTGATACTTCCATGTGTGGTGTAGATTATAATTGTTACAAATACTGTTATTTGGTGTGTAGATAATAGTTGTTACAGATTCCTGTATGTGTTGTGTAGATTATGGTTGTTATAGATACTGGTATGTGTGGTTTATATTATAGTTGTTACAGATACTTGTATGTGTAGTGTCGAATATAGTTGTAACAGATACTTGTATTTATATCTTATAGTTGTTACAGATACGTGTATGTGTGGTGTTGATTGTAGTTGTTTCATATATTTGCATGTGTGTGTAGATTATAGTGGTTACAGATACTTATATGTGTGGTGTAGATTATAGTTGTTACAGATATTTGGTTGTGTGTCTAGATTATAGTTGTTACAGATATTTGTATGTGTGGTATAGATATTAGTTGTTACAGATACCTGTATGTGTGGTGTAGATTGTAGTCGTTGAAAGATACTTGTATGTGTGATGTAGATTATAGTTGTGACATATACTTGTATGTGTGATGTATATTATAGTTGTTACATATACTTGTATGTATCGTGTAGATTATAGTTGTTACAGATACTTGTATGTATAGTGTATATTATAGTTGTTACAGATACTTGTATGTGTGGTGTTGATTATAGTTGTTACACATATTTGTATGTGTGTGTAGATTATATTTTTACGGATACTTGTATGTATGGTGTAGATTATAGTTGTTACAGATACTTGTATGTGTGATGTAGATTGTAGTTGTTGCAGATACTTTTATGTGTGGTATAGATTATAGTTGTTACATATACTTGTATGTGTGGTGTAGATTATAGTTGTTACAGATATTTGTATGTGTGTGTAGATTATAGTTGATACATATACTTGTATGTGTGGTGTAGATTATAATTGTTACAGATACTTGTATGTGTGGTGTAGATTATAGTTGTTACAGATATTTGTATGTGTGTGTAGATTATAGTTGTTACATATACTTGTATGTTTGGTATAGATTATAGTTGTTACATATACTTTGATGTATGATCTTGAAACCAATTGTATGACTGGTGTTATATAAATGTGTATGTTTGGTGTTACAAACATTATAAATGTGGTTTTACAACCAATTTATTGATGGGTGATGCGGAATATTATCGTTACTATATATTGTAAGTGTTGTGTTGATTATTGTTGTTACAGATACTTGAATTTGTGGTGTTGATTATAACCAAGTGTATGAGTGGTGTTATACAAATGTATATGTGTGGTGTTACAACCGTTTTGTATGTGATGTTATAGTCAATGTTTGTGCAGTGTTATAACTTATGGGTGATGAAGACTATTATCGTAAAAACACATTTTTAGTATGGTGTAAATTATAGTTGTTCCAGTCACGTGTATGTGTGGTGTAATATCCATGCGTATATGTGGTGTAATAAGAAGTTGTATGTGTAGGGGTTATATCCATTCTTATACGTTATGTAATAAGCAATTGTACGCGCTATGTTATATATATGCGTATGTATGGTGTTATAAGCAATTATATGTGTGGTGTTATTTCCATGCGTATGTGTGGTGTAATAATCAATAGTATGTGTTGTGTTATATCCATGCATATGTGTGGTGTTATATCCATGGGTATGTATGCTGTAATAAGCTATTGTGTAGGAGGTGTTATATCCGTACGTATGTGTGGTGTTATAAGCAGTTGTATGTGTTGATGTTATGTCCATGCGTATGTGTGGTGTAATAAGAATTTGTATGTGTGGTGCTATATTCATACGTATTTGTGGTGTTATAAGCAAAATGTATGTGTGGTGTTATAAACATACATATGTGTGGTATAATAAGCATCTGTATGTGTGGGAGTTATATCCATGCGTATGTGTGGTGTAATAAGCTTTTGTATGTGTGGTGTTATATCCTTGCTATGTGTGATGTAATAAGCAAGTGTATGCGTGGTGCTATATCCATTCGTATGTGTGGTGTAACAAGCAATTGTATGTGTGGTGTCATATCCATGCGTAGGTGTGGAGTAATAAGCAATTATATGTGTGGTGTTATATCCATGCATATGTGTGGTGTAATAAGCAATATTATGTGTCGTGTTATATCATGCGTATGTGTGGTGTAATAAGCAATTGTATGTGTGGTGTTATATCCGTGCGTATGTGTGATGTAGTAAACCATTGTATATGCTGTGTTATACTCATGCGTATGTGTGGTGTAATAAGATGCGGTATGTGCAGGGGTTACATCCATTCATATATGTGGTGTAATAAGCAATCGTATGAGCTACGAGGGTCATTCAATAAGTTATGTCATTAATGCGTTTTAACAATTATGTGCTCATTGTGAGTGTTGATGTTTGATACCAAATGAAAGAAAGTTTCAATACCATTCCATTGATGGTAAAATGAATGTTTTATCTTTTGTGTGACGAAAGTTATGGAACATTTAATACACATCACTTATACATACTGAGGCATTTTTGTCCTGATTTTTTTTCAGGTATGTTAATTGTTACTTTTTTAAATGCCTGTTTCTCTTTAAGTACTTGTCGAAGACCTTTGAAATTTCTCATACATTTCCAGTTATATCTGTGAATTACAAGATTCAGAATTTAACATTTTAAGCTAACGTGTAAAATTAATTTAATGATAAATGGACATTAAATGGAAGGGCAGTCTTCTGAAATTGCGTTTTTGGATGATCAATATTTTCACTAAACATTGTACAAAATTGTGCAATAATGTACTGAATATGAAATTTAAACACTGAAGGACTAGGAATTGGAATTGTAAAACAATATGAAAACATATTAACACTATGTGAATAATTATCACATTTAAAAGATATTATAACATTTCCGTAAACAAAATGAAGAAAATCAGTGTTATTTCTGCTAAAATTAAGGGATATGCATTCACTCATATCTGGTTTGCAGCAAGACCTTTCCAAATTCTCGACAATCATTTTCATGGATTATGGGAGAATAACAACAGATAGCGTAGAAGAAAATTTAAAAGCATAGAATAATTCAAATAATTTTTACAACGTTTTGTAACAAGGACAATTTTCAGAGATGACAGTATCCAAAAGGTGTGGGGGTAGTGGGGGGTGTAATTCAGGGGTATAAATAACCGATTTTTTTTTCATTTTTGTTGTGGAATTTAAGAGAGCGAACCCAGTCGTACTATAAATACACTACTTTATCTCAGTGTAATATCCAGTTCAAAGGATATATGCCTAGTGACAGAACATTTTGAAGCACCCTCGTATGTTATATCCATCCGGATGTGTGGTGTTATATCCATGCTTATGTGTGGTTTTATAAGCAATTGTATGTGTGGTGTTATATATATGCGTATGTGTGGTGTAATGAACCATTTTATGTGTTGTGTTATATCCATGCGTATGTATGGTGTGATATCCATTTCTTATGTGTGGTGTTATAAGCAAGTATATGTGTGATGTTATATCCATGCGTATGAGTGGTGTGTAATAAGCAATTGTATAATATGTGTGTGTTGTTTCACCAGTTTTGTCAAATATTGTAAAGTACATTTACATCATAGGCGTAGAACCCAGGGGGCCACCCAATGTTCAGAGTGTGGGGTCAGACTATGCTTTACACCCCCAATAATTTCAAGAATAAATTACAAAACGTACTTTTTTCCCTATATAATGTTTTATGTTTTGGTGTAATTGAGCGTGGATAACGTGTTTTTTTTCTCTTGTCAAAAAAATTGTAAAAAAAAATTCCTCCAACCCCCAACCCCATTATGCATTACGTGTAGTGTAGTTATTTACCTGCATGCTGATGTAAAAAATCTACATTGTCCCCTGGAACCTGTTGATGTTCGGCAATGTATGGAGGTGTGACGTCTTGCATTACGACACCGGCCTTGTCCATTCACGCGGCAGTCAGCACCATTTGACACACGGGAGCCAATCAGAAGAAGGCTTACAATCAATACGCAAAGAATGGTATGCCTGTTTAGTTTCATATTTGGTCGAACCTAGACATTAGAAAGTAGTGACAAGATAAGAGTACATAATATTATTGTCTTAAAACAGTGACAATAAACAGTAGATGCCATTATAAAATCCACCAGACTCTGACAAATATCTATCAAACACAAATCTAAATCTAAAATCATAAACAAATGTCAATAACATTGCGCAGGTGTGTAAAACAATGATACACTTAGTATTATTGAAATCACAGAACCCAAACGTAATGGCACCGTTGATCCACACTGTACAACAAACAAAGAGCAAATTAACTATACAATGAAAAACGCCACGATACACAACAGAAAGAGTGGTGAAGATAGGGTTACCAAATTGGAACAGTCAGCAGGCAGTAAGATGTACTGGTTAGCTTAAATCGATTTTAAATGTACACAACCTCGCTATTATGCTGTCTTCTGCGCTCAAGTTGACAAGACAGTGTAAATAAAAGTGCATCTCATCCGAAAGGAAAGCTCTAACAATAAAGTTCACATCCAGAGAAATTAGGAAACGATATACGTAAACTATGTTATTGAAAAGATATAAAAAAAAACATTATTAGAAACACCTCATTTGTATCCAGAATTGTACTGAACAATTACAGCAGTTGCAGCCCAAGAGGAAACCAATCTAGGATACGACCAGAAAACCCGAGGGTCGAAGGTTCATGCATCCGCCTCCCGTTTCAGGCTTTCAGAAGGTGCAATCATGGAGTCCCGCGAGGTTGTCAGGTCATCGCACAACAGAAACGTGAAGCGTAGTGTCTAACTGTAGAAGGAACAATCACCAAACATGAAGTGCGCTGTAATTCTAAAGGGTCCTATCATTTTCGGACAACTTTCCTGATTCCGTCAGACCCACTTAATTTCCGAAGTTTATAGATTACATCGCCATAGAATACCTGTTGTGATATTCCTAGTCGAAGAAATGTGATTAGGTTGGTCTCGTACTTTTCCAGCAGGTTTGCGTTGCGGCGATAGAACTTTAAGAAGATCTACGTAGTTTATGATAACGAAAACCTTGCTGAAGAAGTTTACTTGTAACTTAAAGGGACACACGTTAATCTTTATTTTTTTAAAAACTGACGGCGTCCCGATAGCTTTTCTGCATAAATTGCATTTATTCAGTCATTAATATTAACTATAAGAATATTATTATGCAATTTTGTTTTGCATAGTATTAATTTTTGATATTATAATATATTAAAACTTATAGTATAAAAAGACGAAATAATGAATACTTAACATTTTATTTATTTAAATGTAACCAGGGTAAAATTAAAAATGATACTGCATATATAAATCGAGACAACCATTTCCAATACTTCAAGATTGCCGTGTGTCCCTTTAAATCTTTATATCATGACAAAACGCAATCACGTATCATTGTTAAAGGGACACACGGCAAACTCGAGGCGTACAGTTTTTCTACATAACTTGCATTTGTTCAATCAATAATATTAATTTTGAATAGTTTAATACAAGTAAGAGATATCGATTTAATTTGAATGTGCAATAACACTTTTCAATTATGTAATAATAATTAAAGAAATACAAGTTTTTTAACGATATACATTATACGTGATTCCTTCATTTAAATGAACACAGTGACATATATAAACTCTTACCTTACAGAATGCAACGTAATAGTTGTTTTCGATTGTTATTGTGGTGGAAAACAAAACTGATAAACATTATACGATATCTTCAATATATACCTTCCACCAACCCTACGTGTAACCAGCCTATAGGCGACATCTAGAGTTACGTTATCGACATTATACAAGGATACTGAAATATGCTAACTAGGACAAAAACTATGATGATATGATATGATGATACTACAGTGTTGACATGGTATGTATTATACGTATAGATGAATTGAACTGAAATCTTAAAGAGTCGAATATTGTAAGCTTAATATAGCGGTTTCCTTTTTAAGAAATATATTATACTATTAGGCAGTCCTCCATGTACATGTGACACGCTAGAAACAACAAAAACAAATAATTTCCTACTAGTGTTTCCAAACTGCACGGAACAAAGACGAACACACCCATCAAACATCATATCCACGGGCTCAGCACTATACCCCCTTTTCGGTTTTCCATAACTGTTTCATCAACTAAACTGTTAGGGTGCACGGGTGTTGAATTGTATGGGCATTTATCTTCGTGAGTATTGTTTTAACCAGGTTTTCCTATGGAAACGCCTGGTTATTAGTTTGGCTTATGCCGTTTGATGGGCGTGATGGCGTCGCCAAACTAATGGTTTCCGTTCAATAACCTTTGCTAGGAATGAGTTATTACAATGAAAATTGCAGTGTAGGTAGCTTAATATATGTAAAGGAAGGTTGAGATTCATTTGGGGCCACTGTAGTCACTGTCAAGGTCGCTGATAATGATTTCCGCTCAATAACTTTTGTTGGAGTGAGGTATTTTGACTTGCTGTGTATGTAGCTTATGTTGAAAAGAATGTTGAGATGCACTTGGGGTCACAGGGGTCAAGGTAAAGGTCGCTTTATTAAAAGAGTAAAATGATTTCCGCTCAATAACTTTATAGAAATGAGGTATTACGATAAAACTTGTTAGGTAGATAGCTTATGTAAAATGTACCTTGGGATTGCATTTGGGGTCACTTGGGTCTAGACAAGGTTGCTGTTATTAAAAATAGAAAAAAGTTTCCGCTCAATAACTTGTGTTAAGAACGATGTAGTGCGATGGAATTTGCTGGGTAGGTAGGTAGTTTATATGAAAGGTAGCTTGTGAATGCATTTTTGTTAGGAGTAAGATATGTTATTGGTGCAATATAATCAACTGTTAATAATATGCAAAACACAATTTGATATAAATATATTCTCTCTATTAATATCAGTGATTGAACAAATGCAAGTTATGTAGAAAAAATAACAGGACGTCGTGGGTTTAAAAAAAAATCAAGATGCCGTGTGTGAAATGAAGCGTTGAAAAAACTCATACTGTCTAGTAAACTGTCTTAGATTATATATTAAGCTGCAGGCAAGTCCGACCAGTTCCATTGGTGTGCTTGGAACACACACCAATCCAAACGTCCATGTCTCCCGTACGAATTCTGCTTTAAGTGTTTTGGGTTTCCTTTTGTAATTACTACCTTTCTCTACTTCCTCTATTTGTGCCCTTTTTTTCGTGTGTTTTTTTCTCTAACGTTCATCGACTAATTTAGTTTTGTTTTTCTTACTGTTTACCTTTATTTGTCCTTTTGTCACTTTGGGCATTATTTGTATCAATTTATATGTAAAGTTAAACAAAACAAACATTAACCGCTATAATATATATAGTTATTTCGTAATGTTCACATAGATATTATGTACACAGTATAAATAATTAGATATGAAAACAAGCTTATCAAACCTTATATATTCAGAGAAGTCACATTAGGATATGGCTAAGTAACACACATATTTTTAAGTATGATAAATAAGAATGGTAGCTGAGCACAAAACAAAAATGGAAACAGTAAGAAGCAATATTCTTGGCTGTTATTTTAAGTAAGTTGTTATGAAGAAAACGAGAAGAAATAAATGGTAAAACAGAACAAAAACAAGAAACGTGGACATTCCACGAAAACCAGGTTTTCCATAATTATAAAGCTTACTAAGCTAAGTTCGTTCCAATATATATTTCCAAATAACCTACCTATACATTAAGTTGCTTAGAAAACATTATTCCTTTTTTAGTCACATCGACCTTGACCCCAGTGATCCCAAATATAATCACAAGCTTGTTTTCCTGATAAGCTACCTACGTAGCAAGTTTCATTGCAATATTTTAAACCTATGGTAAAATAACTCCAGATTGTGTTAAATTGTATGGAAGCAGCTTTAACGTGAAAATGATACTGGATAAATAAATCGAGACGCTAATCCGGTTCTTAATAAACACTTCAAAGTTAGATACAGGAAAAGTAGCATTCAGGGACAACAGTCAATGAGAAACACACACAGAAACAAAGCACAACATTAACGATGAATAAAATGCCAAATAAGACACCACAAACACAAAAGGGTTGCCATTAGGGCTCCCGCCTTGGAACGGTCAGTGGCAAACATACCGCTGCAGATTAAAACCTTATTGTCATCCAAGTAAACGGGACAGTGTAAAGATATTCCCGCCAGGTAATACCTTCTGACAAACAAGGCAACACTGATAGCAATATGAGTAAAACATATAAATAATTATGTATATAATATTAAAAAACAAAAGCATAAAAAGTCACAAAGTCAGTGACTTGGTAGTAGCCAGAGCAACAAGGGTACGACAAAACAAGATTAAAGACAAACATCAAACACTACTATCCTATAAGGATTTAGGAAGACGTCATCACAGGGTCCAACATATGTCCGTTCATCGCACAATCAAAGAGGAGAGCAAGATTGCCGTTTGTCCCTGTAAGGAAACAAAGCAAAATGGATTCAGTTCCTGTTATGATAGAACATGAATTATCATTAAAACATTGAACAAAATAACATACACAATTTAAAAGCCTTTAACTGCAAACTGGAAATAACATCTACTAGTATGTGGTTATGGCACGACTTAAACCAATTTACAAACGTCACGCGTATTTGTAAATATCGCCCAAGCACATTCAGCAAACACATATCCAAAAATAACTCAACAAGTCACGATGAGTCACGAAATTGTCGTGATGTTTTATTTCCTTTACAAGTAATTTGTTTGACATTATGAAGTAAACAAAGCCCTGGAGCTTCAGTTTCGTTCGGTAGACAGTCCAACATTTGCTGATTGTCCCTCCGTTCGTTCGCCCGGACCGTCCCTACGTTGTCCCTCTTTCTGTATGTTAACTTTAACCATGTAAATACGATAGACCAGATTGCTCCTATTGATAAAAGCTTGGACAACTTCGAAACCAGCTAAATCTGACCAGGAACACTAAAGTTACGGCGCAGTGAATTATTGAAAAATGCAATTGTCAGCCTTTTAAACTCTCTAGCACCTTAAGTTTGTATTTGATATTTACCAACCTTGGTCAGATTGTTGATATTAATAAAACCTTGGACATGTTTGAAAAACAGCTATATAAAATTATTAACACAAGAGTTATGGCCATTGAATTATTTTAAAAATTCTATATTTTGCTTCATATACGATTTATCAAAATCATTATTTCATCTGTTCCCGGATTCCTATGTATCCTTTCCCTCTCTCTGGGGCGGCTCTAAATAACCTAAACTGTGTTGATGAGCCGTTAAACAATATTCAATCATCTGATCTTTACTAAAATTGGCTAGATTGCAGGTATATTTTATTTTTTTTGTTAAATCTTTAGGTTTTCCTTTTCCATTTGATCTTTAAAATATTTGGTCAGAGTTTTTACGTCAACGAAATCTTGAACAAGTGCAATTATCTGCCAAATTGGAGCAGAATATATACTCAGTAAAAAATGTTTTGGACCAGGGTATATAAAGTCATATAAAAATATATAAAGTCATATAAAAATAAAGCTAGTGGACAAAGGGTCTGTAAAAAATGTTGCAAAGTCCATACAACGTAACAGTTACGGACACATTCGAGTAACCAATAAAAAGATTATTATTTTTTCGCAAACTTTCATTGTAAACGATAATTATTGTTGATTGTTGATCTATTGTGAATTATCAACTGAGATAATAAGGGTTATGGTCGAATGTCATGGTTCAGCGATCATTGTACGGGTTCGAACACTGCCATGGTCCAAAACTTCTTTTACAGAGTATAGTAGCACAAAATTGAGCATGCATTTGCTTTGGAAAAAAAGCCCATGTATGTAAACATGAATATAGGTATTATTTACATGCTTAATACATACACCTAGCGGGCCAAATGCATTACATTCGTTTACAGTATATATTGACCTAATATGATAATTCAATACAATACTATACTACGCACGCCGCACAGCCGCGTTTATCTAAGAAGCAGGGTCTTTATTCATAAAGAAACTTAAGTGGACAATATAACTTAAGTCAAAACTTAAAGATTTTTACTTGTTTTAAAATATCCTTATTTTCCTCTCAAGGACACTACAGACCACACAGTTTAAGATACATATTTAGCTGTAGGTTTTGTTTATACATAATTTTATTAGCCATATTAAGAAAACATCTTCAATCGATAAAAACGAGGTTTTTAAAAAAATTATAAAATTTGACTTAAAGCTACAGAGTCCATATATCAATCGATTTCTTCTTTGTAAGCGTGTCTTTATTTATAACTTCATGTTCACCAGCTCATGTCGAAATCGGATATTTAAGCGAGCAAATATAGCGCAGGAAATCATTTACCGTATATTCATCGACCAGTGCACATCGTACCACTACACAGGTAATAGTAGTTTTTACAGAAAAAAAAAGGTTAGCCTCTTTCGGGGTTCGAACCTTCTGATTTCAAGTCCGGTGCTTTATCCACTGAACTATAACTCTACCTAAAAAAACAGTATACTAACTACCATTTATTATGAGCCAAAATAACTTAACACATTTGAACATACCTCAAGGTGGATCAATAAATATGTAGTCCATCTTGTCGCACGTGTACATTAACATTGCCTGGTGTAATACTGTATGTTATCAATATGAAAATAATACTTCGCCTCATAACAACCAGTTCTCAACTTGTAATTTAGCTCTTGATGAGTTTGTGTGTGCGCGCTTGTTATTGCTTAATGCATATTTAGTGTTAACAATGCTACAACATACCAATAAAAAGCCGTGGTCTAGTGATTCAGCGAACATCCTTCAAAACTTACAATTGCAAAGCTGTAGTTTAAATCCCGTTCCGTGCAACTTTGTATTATCAACTATATTCTGAAGCCGTATATTATCGATGCTACCTGTACGGACGCAAAATAAAAAAATGAAATTTATGCATCGATTTCTGCTTACATACCGACTTTTGTGGTGTTCGTCGATTTGAAACTACTTTACACGATGACTCATTCATATTCATGAGTTATTACCAGTTAAAATAGGGAATGTGTAGCTTTAAGATATTGCTAAGAAGCTTTATAAATATGGACCCAGGCAAATCGTGGATGCATACAAGATATTGCTAAGAAGCTATATGAATATAGACCCAGGCAAATCGGTGGTGCATACACTTACTCAATGATTGTCCATTTGTTTGACCTTTACATATTGGTGATTTTATTCGTAGAGTAAATACTTTGTATATACATAAAATATAGAATGTAATTCAGGCTAAAGTCGACGCGAGCCTTGAAATATGAACTAAATCCTGTAGTTGCAATGAATGTAACAAACCACATCTGTAATCTTTAATGATAAACTAGATCTGTGTGTCTTCATAGTACAGATATTCCTTTGTTATATATATTTAATCTCTATTGATGTATGGAAGACGCATTTGTTATATTGGTTTTCTGAATAAAAGTTTGCTATTCTGTTTTAATTTATTTATATGTAACGACATACAATACAAACGGCCACATAATTGACACTACAGTGTGCATTTAACTCTGCCTCTATATACTGCTATCTTTAACTTACCGAATACAATTTATCCCCTATGAATTAAAAATGTTTCTCGTTCGCCACTCCAGCTGTAACACTGTCCCTTTATAAAGTTAAGGGTCAGACACCAGAATGATTAGATGCACATTTCAAAATCAAAGTACTTTCAATTGATCAGTATTGAATTACATGTGCTTTAAACTATGCGAGCTATTCTAAAACCGAAAACTGCTCCCAATGGCAAAGGTCTTAAAATTTATTTAGCATAATAGAGCAAATTCAAGAAGAATACTTTGTTTGATGATTAGATATGTGACTAAAGTCAGTGAGTATTACAATAAAATACTCATGCATTGGATTATCAGGTTTTTTTCTAGAAAATGTAACAATGGCAAAGGTCTTTAAATTTATTCAGCATAATAAAGCAAATTCAAGAAGAATACTTTGTTTGATGATATGTGACTGAAGTCAGTGAGTATTACAATACAATACTCATGCATTGGATTATCAGGGTTTTTCTAGAAAATGTTCCAATTCATGATACAAATGTCATATTTATTAACACATGGTGTTAGTAATGTGTTGTTTAAGTCTACAATTCACGAACATGTTGAAAGTCATCTGATGTTAACTGCTTAAATCAACCCTGGAGCTTAAGGTCGAAAATTCCCCATTATTGTGCAGAATGAATCTCCTTGTAAACCAGAAGTCATTTTAATTAAGGCTCATTCATTATGTTTAAGGACCTATTTTGAGTCTATTGTATTCAGTGGGGCGAACATTTGTATAGGAAACAGTAAATCACTGATAGACATATACTTGCTGAGAAACTGGTGGTATTCAATTGTGTATCAGATGATGGGGCACTCCCAATACAGATCGTGTACAAGTCAACATATTAAAACATAGAAGCAGGATTTTTTTTTTTTTTTTTTTTTTTTTGGGGGGGGGGGGGGGGGTCGGTTTTTTCAACAATGACATATCAACACAGTTTTGTAGAGATGATAATTAGTTTTTTTCTTTTTTTCTTTTTCATAAAAGCAAGATACTCTTCAATACAACATTCAGCATGGAAGAAACAACTTTACTCAGGTCTCAATTTATATGCCTGATCGGTCATGTAGCATGTTAGTAGTAAATAAAGAAGCTGTCTGTGTTGTTGTTTTTCAATGACCATTTGAAGTCGGGAAATAGGTCCTTAAGTCCTTTAGAATAACACATATAGTAGTTGTTTAGTAAGGCCCTTAAATCCCGACGAAAAGCCTACTATACTCCCGTTAAGCACAATTGTATTCCTAAGTATTTATAAATGATATAAACACATATCCTAACGCACTTGACAAAGGCCTGCTATCTGATTGGTTCACGTTGAAATTATTTGCGAATAATAAATAGTGCATTAACCGTCGCTAATCCAGTCAGGTGACGTTAAACCGTCAAAAACGTGACGCCATTTAGTTTTATTTCAATGGGTTCGTGAGTAAAACTGTCAAAACAATACAAGACTTTAGAAACGGATTAACCAGTATTAAAATGTTGACTTTTGCGACAGTATATCTGGCGTTTCATGGTCACAGATAGTGTCTAACGCGTCACCATTAAACAAAATTAGCCAGCATTAAACGACACAATTTCAGCACAGTTAACACTATAACCGCAGTTCAGGAAATACCTCGAGGGTGGTATGCTTGAGATTTATAAACTGTAAAGCATATACATGTCCTTGCAAACCGTCATCCATAACAGAGCATCATGTCCTAATGATTGTGAATACATGTACACTACTCAACTTTTATAATCGGTCACTTTTCAAAGAATTATATATTTTTTAATAATTCATATTTTTCATTTGAAATTTTAACTGGCGTTGTTCAACAAATATCGCTAGCGATTTATAAAACTTAATCTGCCTTGATTGGACTAAATAACACCTTGTTGATAAACTTAATAAAATATTGGTATGTGTTTCAGTGATTTCCAGTTTTTAGAATTCGTGTTATTTTCAACGATGAACTTGTATTTCAGTGCTAAAACGCAGCTGGAACATTTGATATTTAATTTCACTGGTGGCAAAACCCTCAGCAGAACCCTCGGCATAGACCATCGCATCTTACCATCGACCATCGCATCTTACCATCGCATCTTGCCATCGACAATCACATCTTATCATCGACCATCGCATCTTAGCATCGACCATCACATCAATCGTAATGTCCATTAGGCCTCTTCTTTGTTTTATCGATACCCCTCTCTCCGCTCTCTCTCTCTCTCTCTCTCTCTCTCTCAATATAATCTCAGGTTTGTCAGTGAGACAATTGTTATCGAATATTAAATTGATAAATATGTTAAGACGAGTGTAATGAAAACTATTCAACCATGTTTTGGGTGTGTTGGTTGCTGGGTTGGCGAGTGTGGGTGTTGGGTGAGCAAAACCTGCTTTGTTCAATTCTAATTAATTTTATAAGAGCGTTCACCTTAGGCCTTGCAAAATGTTATGTGTGTTTAGGGTAACCCGACCCTACCTATTTTGTCCGGTGAAACCCCCATTTAGACATTCTGGTATACGAATAGAGTGTATTTAGGCACCATCGGTCATCCTGTGTACCATTAGAACATTTGCAAATCCCGTGGAGACACTGCTGTACTTTATTTAGTCACGCCTCGTGTGTATATCGACGCATCGGTATGTTCAAACTCTTGACATTGAAAGGCAACAGCACAGAAAATATTGCACTTTATACTTTATACTTTATCGAGGAGCACTAGCCGTGCCTTCTGCTCTATACATATTGACAATTATTTAAAACAAATTGACATAAACCGATTTTCCTTAACTGAAAACTGCGTTAGCGAAAATCGACGAAAGGCAGTTTATCTTTTGATTTAATCTGATATAACCCGTTATGTCTGATACTTACTGTTGACGTCATCATACGCCTTAAATGTCTATTAGCAGGATATCCATCTTGGCAAGTTGTATGCGTGCTCTTAGACGTTGCAGTCAAGACTCGTCAAGATACTACATTATGACTTAGTGTGATGTTTGAAGTGACACTGTAGATGAGACTTCCTAGTTATATATTGTGATATCTTTTATTCCTTATTTAGTTTGATTAATGGATACATGCTTTATTTCCGTTTAAGCAAAGCAAATAATTATATTTCTTAACACATTCTTGATTTCACATGTTCAATCATGAAATATGTTCGCATCATTTGGTATAATCGGAAATTGCTTCTGGATTTTGTCAAGCAGTGCCTTAAAATAACCATCAAGTAACGGTTTACCATCTGCCTTACGTATGTTTCTCTTGTGCGATAAACGGACAACCTCGTGGGACTCCATATTTGACGTTTGTTGCAACCCTATAGGTAACAACTGCACTAAAGTTAACACATTGCACTAAAGGTAACACTTTTGGGACTAAAGGTAACAACCTACACTAAAGTTAACACACCCGTTTGCACTAAAAGTAACTATTGTTGCACTAAATGTAACACAATTGTTGACCTATACTAAAGTTAACACACTGCGCCATAAAGGTAACAACACAGTTTTAGTGCAGTTTATATTAGAAATTGAGGTAGCTCAAACAAACAGGTTATTTATTTTAGTAGAATACTGCCTGTTTAATGGTACAAATACAGTATAATTCTCAGTTTTATTATCAATTGTGTAATGTTGTGACTTTGTTTTTTGTTGTGACCTCGTTTTTTTATTTATCTCATGTGCTCACCATTGATAAGAGAAACGTCTTTTACTGCTATTAAGTATTGTTAACGATCTCCCTTTTTGATTCATGAATTCGGGACTAAGTGCATTTGTTATATATAGCTATGTAACCAAATTTTAAATAGATTTGAATCTTGATGCCGTCATTTAAGAATATGGCAAGTATGTCTTTATCTCCAAAATACAAACTAAGCACCTTTTTAATTATTATATTGTTGTTTTCTTTGGCGGATATTGTTATTTTCAAACTGACAAATATACAGGCCCTCTTGTGCCATTTGTTATTATATACTTCGATAAGGTCCAATGAACTATTTATAGTAAATTGATAATTATGTTCACGTGGGTGAACAGGTTTTGCTATTAATTGTGTGGTAATTACATACACATGTGTAAATACATTATTCTTGCATAAATTTAATAAAACACATTATTAGTCGCTAAGAATCAAAAGATATTGTTATTGAATTTGTAGCCCAAAAAGCACCAACAAATACAGAAGATGGTATGGCGAAATTATGGTTACACTCTAAAGTTAGTCTCATCGACACCATTGAGTTCCGTTTGAATGTTCTTGGACAAGACAAGTTCTCTTAGCCTCGACCGTCGGATGGTACGGGGTGGGGTGGGGGGGGGGGGGGCGTAAACCGCGGGAGGTCCTATGTATCGGTCGGTACCCGAGCCAGTTAACGACCAAAGTATTAATATATTCGTTAGTAAGAGTAGGGATTCTCCGGATACATATGTTAATTTCCTCATCAACAATTAGAAAAAAAGGCAAAACAATTTCTTTGCATTTTTGAAATTATTACTATTACTGATCAAATGCAAATATTCAAGTTTTGTAGAAAAAATAACGAAATCGTATGGCTAATATTAGGTTGCATGTTATGTTTGTTTCGTTTGTATGGTGTTTTACGTCATTTTCAACACATGTAAGGTTATATATGACGGTCGATTTTTTTGTGGTGGAGGCAGACCACTCACTTTTCCTGGGTAGAACCAGGACTGTACACCTCCCGCCATCCGTAAGAATCGACACATCATCACAAGTCGAGCTCCCAGTGGGATTGGAATCCGTGTGATAGGTAAAGGTTTACAACGCAACGTCGTTAATCATTCGGCCACGGAGACGCTGAGTTGCATGTTAAAGAGTGTGGACGGACGACGACGAGCGACGTCACGAAACACAAATTGACGCTGAGGGTCTTACACCTCTAGTATCTCCCCTGAAGCTCACGGACCTAGAGACAAAGGGAAAACAGAATTATTTTTTTTCTTAATTTGAGACAATTTTAATTTAACAAATAGGGATTTCTTAGCTTTAGCATACATTTGCAGTGTAAAAGACAGATGATACAGAAATTCACATGTTGATATGATGTTTCATTAAAATTCCATAAGTGTTTGACCTATAAAAAATATAGGTGCACCTATACTTTTAATTGGGGCACCTGTACAATTGTAGGTGCACCCATAAAATTGTAGTTGCACACATAAAATATATAGGTGCTCCTATAAAATATATAGATGCACCTATAATATTACAGGTGCACCTATAAATAACAGGATCAAAAGTCTCGTCCAATCAAATTCCGTATTACAGACTGAGACATTGTAGTTACGGGGTTAAATTAAAAATTTCTTCAATATTTTATCACAACAATATATAGTAAAATGAAATGAAGCATTCTTGAACATGTTTAAAAGAGATTAATATGTATAAAATTCGATCTAAACACATATACCATTCAAAAACGGTTCATTTCCTGCAAAATTTAGACGTATTTGTGAACGCATAACCCCTGAATAATTCCACTTTTGTTTATACAATATAACAATAACAATGACATAGTCTATAGATAACATCATATCTTTGTTGCATTGGTGATGTAGCAAAATACAACACTGACTAGGTATACGTTGAAACTGTCGCGTCCATACGAAAAAAACATACGCATCGTTAAATAATACATGAAAAAACACTAACCTTTCATAATTATAAATTACTGTATGATGTCCTAAAGACACGGCTCGGAGACAATATATTGAACTTAAAGGAAGGGATACATAATAAGCTACATTTACAACATTTAAAACATAGGAAAATATATCTAAAAAGTACTTACATCGTCAAATATGTACCCTACTTAAATAAATTAGGCGTGTTTATGTAAATAGAAGAACCGGTTTATCGTGCAGGAACACAACATTTACACGGGCTTATTATCATATACCGTACTAGGTATTAAACTTACAACCAACATGCGAAAAGGATTTAAAGGAAGTTTAATTCGGATTTTTTTTAAAAATAGTTTCGTCTGCTTTGAACAATAAACAAAGATACTGTGTTCTAAATATATTAACATACAATTGCGAAGTTTGGGGATATGAAAACTTAGATATAATACAACGCGTACATACTGATTTTTTAAAAAGAATTAAAAACAGTAAAAAAAACACCCCTTCTAGGCGGAATTAGGCAGACACCCAATCGCAGTCACTATACAAACGAGAATAATAAACTTTTGGAATAAATTGATCTTAGGTAAACAAACAAAACTTGGTTACTTATGTTATAAATCAATGGTTAACACAGTTACTTACGAATACAAGTGGTTAAAATACATTCAAAATATACTTAACAACAAAGTAAATTCCGCTATTTGGACGAATCGCCATTTATTGCAATGCAAATATATCCATCGATCCATTAAACAAACTTTAATCGATATATTTACACAATCATGGAGGGCAGACGTACACAATTCGTCCACAGGGCGTAATTATAACCTATTCAAAGACGAACTTTCATTTGAACCATATCTCAAGTTACCGAGAAACTATTCTATTATTGTATTCAAATTCCGAACAACTAGCCATAGATTTCTTATCGAAACTGGTAGGTTTGCGAATATTCCGTACAACTTAAAGCGCTGTACGCTGTATGACTCTGATTTTGCCGACGAATTTCACTATCTCTTAAAATGCCCTCATTTCGACCCTCTGCGTACAAAATACATTCCAAGGTATTTTTACCGTCACGCAAATGTTATCAAATATAAGGAAGGAGCTCATTCGACAACCAAAACCACAAATCAATCTATGTGTCTTTGTCCGAATTCTATTACAAAAGGTTATACAATAAGTATATATATATATACATTTGAAGCTGCAATGTTATTCCAGGCAACTGCTATACCCCTAACTTGTCCCACCATATCACGTGGTGTGTGTGTGTGTGTGTGTGTGTGTGTTTGTGTGTGCGCGTGTGTGCGTGCGTGCGATCTTTTTTAATTCAAAATAAGTAATTTTATAATGTGTTGCATGCATAATAATTCTCTCATGTTGTAACTCATGTTGTCTTAGATTGTAATAAAAGACTGTTCTGTTCTGCTCTGTTTTGTGCGCTATGCATTTTAATATGCAAATCCGTTGACAATTATCAGTGTCATTACGTAATATGTGACTGGGTTGGTAATCATGTACTACGGCGTGGTATTCCAGTGTGACAGCACTATATCTGCTACAAGTAGACACTACACACACGCATTCAAAGAATAACATCGGTGTTTTTATTTTTGTATTTCAGACCTCTCTCTCTCTCTCTACATATGTCTCGCTTTTTTTCGTTTTGTTTATTTTTTTTATTTTTTCGTTTTTTTTCTCAATTTCTGCTACTTTCTAGTCTCTGCCGCTGAATGTAACTTAATTCTTGGAATACATACATGAAAAACGATACTTTAATATAACTGTTTCGTGTTATTCATTTATTATATTCATGTAACATGTATATGTAACATTTGTACTGTCATAAACCATATATTGTTTTTGCATATATGTATATATATGTATTATGGGCGTTCTGGACCAACTTGAGTTTGATTCTACACCTAGATTTGTTTAATAGTTATCAAAATTTCATCCAAAAATAGTCTGATTTTGTAATTTTTATAATTATAAAATGTTTCTTTAATACAAAACAAATTTGTTGATTTGTTATCAAAATGTACACCCAAATCAACGAATAAACACGAAATCAATAAAATATGATTTAAACCTCAATACGTCTAAATCGGAGACACTCAGCGTTGTACGACTTTAACCTCCAGTATTCATGTTTTTTTTCTAATCGAATGAGCACCACAACCAACACACACTTGATATTTTGCAGAAGTGCCTTTTTTACATTTTAGACACGGCAATGCATGACTTTTTTTTAATCTATATTTATGCAAACTGCAATAATTAGAATCTTTTGTTGGCTTATTTTCACATGGATTATGTAATCCAATTTTAAGAAATTTACAAACGTTGCTTTCCATTGTCTTTTTTGTATATAATTATTTTATATTTAAGAACATTTATTTCTAATATATAACAAATAAAGGAAATGGAAAACGAGGAGACTATAGAAAAATTAATACATCTGTTTGAAACAGGTGTAATAGATAAGCAAACACTATCTAACGGTATTAATGCATTAAAACCTTTTAAAGAAGTTCCAAAGGAAACTCCAAAAGAGGTTAATTCTCAAACATTAGAAAATTTAATCAAGAGACGACGTGCTGAAAAACAACGTAAACGAGAAAAGCAAAAATATGTTCAATTACCAGAAAATGTTATAAATGAACTAAAACAAGTTTTTAAAGATAAAAAAATCTACTTTAGAATTAAAACTGGTTGACAAACCAATGTGTGGTCATTTCAAAGCATACGTGATATCTGTTGAGAAATACAAAGACCCTCAAAAACTATTTCGTGATAAAAAATCCATTATTACAAAACAAAGTATCAAAGAGCTAATAGAGACGAATGGATTAAAGTTTCAATTAGGTCTCACTGTAGATTTATTTAAAGATGACGGTGCTACCAAAAAATACACTACAGCAGTGTTACACAGTGAACAAAATGCCATCTTGAACTCTGAAAAAATAAATGAGTTCTACGATGAGTCATCTGCATTTATACAAGAGAGTCTTGAAAGATTTACAAACACAGCATCCGGAATAGAAATTGATCACTGTGTTAAGCTTTACTTAAATATTGCAAAGTACGAGCCGTTAAAAGGTTCTTCATATATTCCTTTATCCAAAGCATTAGCTGATAAGAAGGCAATAATCAATGTAAAAAATGATGATGATAAATGTTTGTTTCATGCAATAAATTCTGCTTTAAATCCAGCTGCAGATCACACAGACAGATTATCAAAGTATCCTAGTATAGAGTTCTTAAAGAAAGATGGCATTGATTTTCCCACTCCAATTTCTCAAATAACCAAAGTAGAAGAACAAAACAACCTTGCTATTAATGTTTATGGATGCATAGGAAAAAGGTATCTTTGTTTCCATATAAAATATCAGAGCAACCCAAGGAAATAAAAAGAATTAATCTGCTTTTAATTTCTAAAGACGTTGAGGTTGATTCAGAAAATGAAGATGATCCAAACAATGAAGAAGGAATTATAGATGACAATTATAACCCCGATGATTATCCCGCTGAACCAAAAGTATTTACAACAAAATATCACTATTGCTGGATTAAAAATCTAAACAGATTACTCTATGACCAAAACAAACACCATGGTAAAACTTATTTCTGTGATCGTTGCCTTTATGGATTTTCAAGAGAAGATCTACTCACCAAACACAAAGAAAACTGCGATGGTATTAACAAAACATCTTGTAAAAACGAAATGCCTAAGAAAGGTAAAAATCATATAATGTTTCAAAATCATCAAAATCATCAAAATCAGATGCGTGTGCCTTATGTAATATATGCTGATTTTGAAAGTATAATCGAACCAAAATTAATCAAGTTTGGCAAGAAATCTGAAATCACAAACGTACACAAAGCTAGTGGATTTGGATACCAGGTTGTTAGATATGATGGCAAAGCTAACGAATCTGTTATTTACAGAGGTGAACATGTAGTTGAAAAGTTTTTAAATCATTTGGAATGTGAAAAAAGCAACATTTATAATATATTTGCTCACCCAAAACCATTAATCATGACGCAGCAAAATGAGGAAGATCAAAGTAAACAATCCACACGTAGCTGATTATAACCCTAACGAGGAAAACGAGGAAAACAACTTTTTAATGTATTTTGATGCAAATAATCTTTATGGGTGGGCAATGAGTCAACCACAACCATATTCTGGCTTTAAGTGGGTTGAATTTTGAATTAGAAACCTTGCAAGAGCCAAAGGAAGAAAAAGGATATATCCTAGAAGTTGATCTAGAATATCCTAAAGAACTCAGTGAATCTCATAATGACTATCTAATTGCACCGGAGAGATGAGCAGTAAAAAAAGAATGGTTGTCTGAATACCAGACAGGTTTACTGGAAAATAATAGCATGATAAATACAGAACAACTAGTCCCCAATCTTATGGACAAAGAAAAATATGTGAAACATCTCAAAAACCTGCAACTGTATTTATCTTTGGGTATGAGACTAAAGAAAATACACAGAGTATTAGAATTCAATGAAAAACATGGATGAAATCATACATAAATCTAAACACAGAACTTAAAAAAAAAGGTAAATCAACCTTTGAAAAAGATTTTTATAAACTTATGAACAACTCTGTGTTTGGTAAAACAATGGAAAATCTACGCAAGCGGACTGTAATAAAACTAGTCAAAACTGACGGCTCTGAAAATGAAAAGATAAGAAAAATAATAGCCAAACCCAACTTTAACAGGCGTATAAATTTTTTAGATGAATTGTCAGCAATACATGTAAACAAAACAAAATTAACATTAAACAAACCAATCTATGTTGGGATGTCAGTATTGTATTTATCAAAGTACATTATGTATGATTGGTATTATAATACTTTAAAGAAAAGGTATGGAGATGACTGTAATTTAGCTTACACAGACACTGACAGCTTGCTGGTAAACATCAAAACAAAAGATGTGTACAAAGACATGGCTGAAATGAAAGATGAGTATGATTTAAGTGATTATCCGCAAAACCATCCAATGCACGATGATACAAACAAAAAAGTATTAGGTAAAATGAAAGATGAATGTGCTGGTGTTGCTATATCTGAGTACGTTGGATTAAGCCCAAGCTATATTCTATTTTGAGAGCGGATGAGAAGATTATCAAGAAAGCAAAGGGTGTAAAATATTATGTAGTTCAAAAACATATAAACTTTGAAAACTACAAGGATGCATTGTTTAACAAGAAAAAATACACCCATGAGATGAATATGATGCGATCAATAAAGCATCAAATATATGGTATAACAGTAAACAAAGTAACACTGTCACCATTTTACACTAAAGGATACATAGCACCAGACGGTATTAAAACTGATGCATATGGATTTTATAAAAACTTATAAATTTGGGTATCATCAGGAACAATAAGTAGTTCTTCTTTGACAAATCCTCTCTGTGGCGCTGGTAATTTTAAATAATATACTCTTATACCTTGCGTCACCATATAACTTTTAATCTTGTGAATATCTACACTCCACATTGGATCAGTTGCTCTGCGTCTTCCACCTTCTTGTTTCATAATTTCTATTTATTTTTTAAAGACAACAGCTATATTCTTATCTAATCGAACACGTTAAATGTTGTTTTTCTTTCCACAAAAACGAAAGTCATCTTTACTACAGGGATTGTCACACGAACGTCTAGATTGTATTGCTTTTGAAAGGAGCTTTGTCTTAAAAACAAACACAATGTAAAAAGGTTTATGCCTAGGATAAATATCTATCCTACAAAGTCATTTGAGCTATTTGTTAATAGTGTTATCAAATTTGAAATTCTGTAAATGTACCTATACTAAAGGAATAAAGAAACCCAACTCGGTAATTTCCGCTTTGTCATTACGAGGTCCGAGTATTAACTTTCATACCTCATCCAACTCCTTCTCCAATAATCTAAAACGGAGTTGGCTGGGGTATGAAACACAACCTTAATTCCGGCTTAAACAATTTGCATATTGTAAAATTAAAACATTTAATAGGTAATTTTAAACAGGTGACAGCATTGATTCAGTAAAAAATGCGTTTAAACGTGTTATATTGTCGGAATATCCGTTATAAAATCCTGCTAATATAATCTTTCACATCGCTTAATGGAATTGAGGCGGGACCACGTGATGTGATTCCCATCGGATCATTGTTAGTTGTAAAGAAAAACACGTGTGTATCCAAGGTGAAATGAAAAAAAAGGATTGTGAGCGATACCGTAATTTCATAAAACATATGTTAAAATCTCGATAAAAAATGATAAACACAACTGTGTCTATATCATGTATATTGGTTATATATTCAATTAAACAAAAAGCCCACTTGACATGCTTGACGGAAATCGACTCACCAAAACGCAGATATTCATAGGACATGACGTCAAGGTTCTAATTGGTTCTGATGCTCGCGCACACAAACTTCAAAAATGGCGGATGTAAACAACCTCGATGAAAGAGTCTTAACGAGCTACATATGGAGGAGGAGGATTATACAACTTAACACATTATAGAATCAGTAAAATGCACTAAATAGTAATTGCCTAAAGTTATTATTCTAATCCAAATTTCGCAATTTTGTTTTTAAATATATTGCATTGGTAATAACCAAATGTATACAATACGACAGAAAGTGACATTTATTATTAGTTATTGGGTTTGTTACTGACCCCCTAAAAATATGTGGGGTCGGTAAGATGTATAGGGGTTGAGACCGAGATTTAACCCATGTTACTGGAGCGCCAATGTCATTAAAAACGTCTGTAATTTACTTATTATGTTTGTTACTTACGCCTTAATTAATTATTTGCAAATGAATTAAACGTTGAATCGGAACTGTAGTCCATATTGTTTTAGTCTATGCAATCTACTGACCCACTATAGAATAATAGTGTGCCACCATGTGACCTCTCTACTCCAATGAAATTTCTAGGATTGTGCGCGAGGTGAAATTAATTGTTTTATTATAGGGTATTTATCCCTGGCGCGAAGCGTCAGGGATGAAAATCCCCTTAACGGTATCAACTTTTGTCCACATACTATCAGTTTAAAAAAAAGTATCCCTTTGGTTTCCGATTTCGGCCAAGTATATGAGAGTCTCGCCAGTTACTATTAATCGATAAATACGACTAAACAGATTTTTTTCAATTGATTTGGGTTTTAAAAAACTCTATTACTGGACTACGCAGGTGTCAAGTGTCAGGAGTCGTGGAAACAGACTAACGCATTAAATTATATACTAGTTAAGAATGACTTCAATTGTCACTGTGTCGTAGTGGTAAACACGTTCGCCTGTCATGCAGGATATCCGAGTTCGAATCTCGAAATATTATTTTATTTTATAATTATATTATTTTGTAACTGTAATAATTAATTAAAAACTTTTTTTAAGAAATAAAATGAAAAGAACGAAAATTAATTGACGGAATGTTCTAAAGTGAATGTTGGTCTTTGATTTAGATTATAATGATAAACCGAGAACAAATCACCCTAATGGCTCCAGTTTCCATCATTTCCATGAATACTTTTGACAATACATGTACATTATAAATTACTATATTTTTTTAAACTAAATAAGAATTTAAAACGCAGTTTATAATTAGAATATTAGTTGAGAAATACATATTCTACAACCGAAGCACTTTTATGATAAGGCTTTTTACATGCAAACCTTGCAAACAAGTTTAATAATATATTATTATTTGTTTCAGTTAAACGTAACATTTTGTAATGAAAACAAACGCAGAGAGTTTTGATTCAAATTTATCGAATAAATTACCTTATTTTTTATGTCACATTATAATTTGTGCTTTGGGTTTGAGTCATGAACAGTTTAAGCATGCATACATTCTATATGTATGCTTACATACATTCTATATGTATGCTTATCTTCTAGATTACTAGTTACTTACTTCCCGCGATCAAGATGCAGAATTATGCTTTAAACATATGGTTGCATGAAATGAAATATGGATCTTTTTGAATTACCTCGATAATACTTACCCGTATACGAAGTATAGCATGTGTATGTTAATCTGAGATTTGATGCCATGAAAGTCTGTATTTTCTCGGCAAACGTATTCTAACTGATATACGAGTAAATGTGTTTATTTGTATATCATACTCATTTTTACAAGTGCACGTTTACATTTAACCGATGATCGATTATAGGCTTTATGATGATCTTAATCGGATGCCTAATAAACCAATTATGGGTTTAAAACAATCGAGTAATCGGTACTTCACGTGCGTTAACATTAAATATTTCAAAAGCATATTTTGCAAAAGTATTTATGGTGATGTTTGTGGTGCTAGTAAAATATAATGCCGAAATAATTTTAGTTGGCATATTTTACAATTCGGAACATCGAAAGCTGCAATAATTCAAAGTACTAAAGTACTTAACAAAATCCGAACGTGTTCTTAGAAATTCTATCTAATGCATCATTGTACAACGTCAACCAATCTTTCCTAGGTCATGCGCATATAATTACAAACAAGACGTTCGTATGGGTGTATTAGAATTGTTGTTTCGTACACAACACTGTTAATGCATTACGTAGTTCAGTTTGTAAGGAGCGACATCGTTAATAATCTGACAATTGCATCCAATTCATTCATGCACCTTCGCAACATCTAGATTGATTCCGAACTTATCTGAAATGAGGAAATTTTATTTCAATTCTTTTATTTCAATTTTCATCCAAGAACACGTGCATGTGAATCTCTGTCCTTTTCTTACGTAAAAAGAAAGATGAGTGCAATATCCTCAATTATACAGTTTGATATTTTAAGGAAATAGATATATAAAAGTAGATACTGAGCTAATTTTACATTCGATCTCCATGTCAGCAAAATTGTGTTTACAGAATTTTTACAGCGAAAATGTCAAACTACATGCAACTCCAAATTATGTGTAATTTATAGAAATTTTAATAAAAAAATGATTAGAACCTAGATCTATATATATTTACTTGTTTTGAAAGAAATATCATAGTGCCTTGTCATATACAAGTTTTAACAAAAGTTGAGCATTATTACCAGATGACATACTTCTTTTATCTTGATTTTTTTTTTTTGCTAAAGTAAAAGGTGGGGTACTGTCCGTTTATGTTTGATTTTTAAGGTAAAAAGACGAATTAGGATGACTGACGTGGCGCAGTCGGTAGCGCGGCGGATTTGTAATCGGAGGCCCCTGATTCAATCCTCCGTAATGCCACTGAGTTTCGTCGGTGTGTTCTTGGGCAGGACACTTTCCCTTAGCCTTGTCCGTCGGATGGGGACGTAAACCGGGTGATCCCGTGTATAGGTCTATCCCCCGAGCACGTTAAAGAACCATAGGAATCTATAATGAGAGTAGGGCATGCTTCCCGGATTCCTATGTATCCTTCCCCTCTCTCTGGGGCGGCTCTAAATAACCTATACTGTGTTGATGAGCCGTTAAACAACATTCAATTCAATTCAATTGTTTATGTATGTTTTCAAAGATATATATATATATATATATATACATATATATATAGGTAATCGAAAATTAATCTTTGTTTTTCAATAAATGTAATGTTATGAATAAAATGGTGAAAATGTTCAGTGACTCTATTTTTCCTCTATTTAGTGACATTTTGGAGTTGAAATATATGTCATCTTCCAAGACAGTGGAAATAAAGTGTGATGGTCTACCTTTATTTGATAATTTTGAATCTAAATGATACCAAAGAAATTTTAAGTATCTCTCAGGACTACGTCATTTCCTAGCCAACCCCACAATTGAAAAAAACAACGTATTTTTAAATCAAAAGGATACATTTTACTTTGAGCTACACATATATATTTTGTTGACAACAAAAATTACGACAAATGACGTAAACAATATGAAGGGAAAAAATGCTTAACGTTTGATATGTTACCATCTTAAATCTTACATTATATCCATATCTATTAGAATGTAAAACATGAAACAATTATGTTGTCAAATATATCTACGATTAAAAAAATAAAATTCTTGAACTTGATAAATTTCAAAACTTGTCAAGCCAACATCCTTAAGTTTATTACTGAAGCTGGATAAATCCCCGTTTAGGCTGTGCCTTTTTCATATTATACTTCCCAGTGAAATAGTGAATTGTATGGTTAGAATAAACCTTATATCCTCATTGTTTATATTATATAAGAACTTTTATTCTCACTGCCGGAAAAATTGGAACTACTTTCTTTAAAATTTGCTTATAACAGTCATAATTCGTATCAAAGTTTAGAACTATATTCTATGCGCACTAAACATATGTAAATCGCCTCACGCGATGGCGTTACTATATTTATCTGCGAATACGTTAAAGGGGAACTGTTGGAACAAAACGTATTTTCTGTTTGAAACAGTTTGGTAGTGTTGCATGATAAAAAGTATATAATAAATAGAATATTTGTTGGTTTGTCGTGAATATAGGATTTATGTTCATCTCGAAGTGAGAAAACTTATATTTTCACTCATGTTAAAGCACTTGTGAAAAACAAACCACTTTATTACTTTAGTGAAGCGGTACTAAACTTTAAAACGTAATAGTTCCAGAGAAATATATCAGAAAACCTTAAAAACAAAAGCATTTTAAAAAGGTAAATCGTAATGGTAAATAAAACGAAAGGCGAGTTTGTTTTGGTATGAACGGATTCAAGTGTTTCGAAATATAGTTTCCAAGTATGATAATGCCTTTATTTCACAATGTCTTATTATGGCCATAGATTGGTTTTAAACACAACTGTCATAGTATAATATATACGAACATGTTATACCCTATATGATAAGCACGTTAATATACAAACAAATGTGGAAATTATCATGTTAGTTTAAACATATTTCTTTTCCATTGATTGTGAAACAAGTTCTTGCAACTTATATTAATCATTATCGATGCAGTGCAGATTAATTATATTTCTCAAGGATAAATAACATGGCAAAAGCGAGGAGAGAACCCAAGATTTTTCGATCTGGAGTCCAAAGATCTACCACTCGCCCTCCACGAACATTATCATTGAAATCAAATCCTATGGTAAACAACTATAATAATTATAGAAAATGGGATACATTGAAAGCAATGTACACAAACTAGAAAGAAATGTATCAGACTCACTCATTTAGGTCTGTTCGTGAGGGGTAATATTAGCTGCAACACATGTCCTGCCCCTAGCACAAGTAAATGATAACACTATTGATGTGTTGCAATAAGATGTGTTTCTGTCTCTTATATCCTATGAACTATGTGAGTCATCAAAGATATACATGCTTTAAACATTTTGAATTAAATTTGTTTAAACCAAAGCAAACTTGCAATTTAATTTCTAATTTAAATTTCCAAAAAGACGAGATTATGCTAAAAATGTACTTTTGCAAAAAATGAGATATAGGGTCCTATAGAAACCACAGCGTCCGAACGCAATGCCATCGTAGATCCACACTGTACTGCAAACAAGGACTTGATATTACAATGAAAGAGTCAAAAAACAACAGAAAGGGTGGTGAAGACAGGGTTACCGACTTGGAACAGTCAGTAGGCAATAAGGTCTACTGGTTAGCTTGAATCGATTTTATATGCGCACAATCCTCGCTATTATCATGTCTTCAGCGCCCAAATAGACACGACAGTGTAAACAAAACTACATGCCATCAAAAAGAATTCTCTAACAATAAATCCGCATCCAGAGAAACTAACTAAAGAAACACATACAAAATGATAAACATCTCATGATGTATCCTGAATCGTACTGAACAACCATAATAGTTGCAGCAGTCTTATACTTAAGAAATAAAATATTTCCAGCGGGTTTATATTGTCTCATATCAAAACCTGGTTGAAGACCATCGAAGCCAAGGGCCGTAGACCCGCGGTTTCGATGTGTTTCAAGTCCCAACCACCAAGTTTTGATCTCGCTCAATATAAACCCATTTGGAAATATTTTATTTAACCTGACATATTGATGTAATTTATACATACATTTTCGAGAGATTGAACATAATACAAACACATTCTCACAACTTACAGTGTACATGTACGTGCATCTCTCAGCACCAAGCGAAGAAAGTATACAGCTTTATCGCTTATCGAACATTTTCAATCTGTTGTTTGAACTTAATGCTGCCTGAAACAAACATAATCGTTGTTTTTGGATGTTTTCCGACGTTGAAAATGTCGATTCTTCGGATGGTGGGATGTGTATAGTACTGGTTCTACCCAGGAAAAGTGGGTGATCTTCGTCCACCACAAACAAAAATCGACCGTTATATATAACTTACATGTGTAGAAAATGTGTAAAACACCATACAAACAAACAAACAAAACCGACGTTGAAAATCGTTTAAAATGACTTTCTAACGGCTGAAGGACGTGAAGTCAGAGGTTTATAAAGTTTTTTAAAAACGCCCCATAGCCAATCAGCATTGAGTATTTTCATAAACCATGTTAGAGCGCTAGCTGATACATTTATACCTCCCAGATTGCAACCTACACTGGGCATGGTATTAGTACAATACCACATATAAAAATCTAGTGAAGATCGTCATTGTTGTTCCATGTTTGGGGAGACGGCTATATAGGTTCTTCATTGATAACATCAGTTTCTCTTAATGTACTTACTAGGTTCTTTTATTATAGTTAAATGAATAATAATAAATACTGATAAATTAAAAGATGATCCTTATCAATTATGATAACAAAAGTTAACATTATCTTATAAATCACTTACATATCAGACGACGTTATAAACTGCGCTAGTAACGTTATACAGATATATATATGTATGAATATATAAAAATGTTCAAGAATCTTTATGCTGGTAAATATAAATAAAATAAAAATCAAGATATTCTTTTAAAGTGACTTTTCTATTGTTTTCCGCTGGTACTTTCACTATTTATTTTAGTAGATCTTCAGGCGGTAACATAAATAACATAAATATACACACATGACATTCCCGTGCAACGTTAATAGCGGAAAACGTTCATATTTGACGTAGTGGCAAAAAGAGTACATTGTTCACGTAGTAGTGTGAATTTGCGTTAAAACAATATCTTATATAAATTATTTTAATATATTAATAACTACATATTTTATATTAAAATGTTGATGACTTAATATTCCTGCAGTCGCTTGTCCTAACAGTTTATCTGTTAAGTCCTGGTTTATATATATATATATATAATATATATATGTCTTGTTTTACTTTATAAGCGGTTTTGAGTACATAAATGATATACACAGTTGTTTTTTAAGGATGGTATGTTTGACTTCAGCAAGCCTTTCTAAAATCATCTGTGACGCAAAACATTGTATACGGTGTTTTTGTTGCCGGTAAAAGTGTAGCTTGCATTTCCATTTACTTTGCAAATTATTCAGTCGTATTTGTTTACAAATGGATGAGCAGTGTCGCGTAAGTTGGTCCACGATTTCACTGATATCAAGGCTTAATGGTTCACATCATCAGACTTCCATTAGATGTACGTGAAATAAGAAACAAATACAATGGTGGTTTTTATTTCATGGAATAGTTATAACAGGAAGTAAGCGCTTATGAGACACATACTGCGCAGAACGATTACAGGTCTGAAAGGATTTTTCCACAAAATAGTAAAAATCAATAAAGCTTACATTGGATTGAATTAAAAACGTTAGAATTGACAATAACTGACAATATTACCCAAAACATTAATTATAAACATAATAAACGGACGGAGTTGTCCATTGGGAATCTGTATATGTTTGAAACCATCAACTGGGACTCTATATAGAGTCAATTACTTTTCCATTGACAACAACTTTCAACTTTCACATATTAACGATTTGCTGCAACTTCAACTCAAGTATGGAGTACACTAATTTTCGTATAGAAAAACAGCATTCCACTTGAAAAATCACAAGAAAGGATAGAGTCACAAGATATGTTACAAAGTTCTTGTTTCTATACTAAATAGCTCAACGGTACAGTTATTTGCATTAATAGTTGCTCGCAAAGTGTATGCATAGATTCGAAATTTTGAATACAGATTTCAATACACTTCGTATACATACAAGAACAAATTCGAAAGAAAAAGGATATTTTTTCCCCCCATGTAAAATATCCCTTTCCAACATAAAAGGAGTGATTATTTTTTATAATAAGAAATACATTCGCATACCTCTCGTTGGTTTATCAACATAAAGCAATAAACAGTAATCAAGCTTTGTAGACGAATTTTAAGTGATATGTTATAATTAAACATCTTCTCAAAAATTATTTCAGTAAGTAAAATGTAATGGATTAATTCAGGCTGACAGTCAATATTCTATACGACCCACTTTAAAACAACGAAATAAAACTAGCTATATTTATTGTTAGAGATTTCCTTTCGACGTACTTTTATTTACATGTTATTGTCAATTTGGGCGCTGAGGACGGGATAATAGAGAGGTTGTGTACACTTAAAATCGGTGTATGCTAACCAGTTGGTCATATTGCCTAAAGACCGTTCCAAGTTGGTAAACCTGTTCTCACCACTCTTAATGTTGTATATTGTAATATGTTGTATATTGCCCTTTTCATTAAATATTTAATTTTCTGTTTGTTGTACAGTGAGAACATACTGTGCCATTGCGTTAATGTGCTGTGGTTTATATATTCATTTTGCAACTCAATGCATGCTTGTCGGTGGACCAAGTTACAGTTCGCCACTATGCTTTCCTTGTTAATTGTGCGTTGACCGGACAGGCTGTGGACCCTATGATGACGTATACCTAAAGCCGAAATGGACGGTGACGTTTGATGTTTGTCTGCTGTATTGTCTTGTCGTGCCCTCAATGGTGTATTCTCTTGTTGCTCTGGCTTCTGCTAAGTCACTGAGTACCTTCTTTTATTCTTCCCAGGCTATTGTATTTTTTTGTATTTATTAGGCATCTTTGTGTTTTAGTTATATTGCCTATTACTGTTGCCTTTTTGGTTAGAGAATAGTTCATGGCGGGGATTTCTTTATTACACTGTCCCGTTTTAATGGGTTGACGGTCGGGTAAGTGTGGGATTTGGTGCAACCTAGAACCTGGTTTAAAGCCCAGCGGCTTTTTTGGCCACTGACCGTTTCAAGGCGGTAACCCTATTGTCAACCGTTTTGTGTTTGTGATGTGTTATTTGACCTTTTATTTCTGTTTAAATTTGTTCTTTGTTTAGGTGTGTTTTTATGGCTGACTGTCGTTCTTGAATGCTGCTTTATCCGCCATAAATGTTGAATTTCCGCTTTAAACATTTGAGTTATTTTAGTAATGTATTTAAAATATAGAGATTGCAAAACTGTGTCTCCTAAATTTGTTCACCAAACGCCTATTCAATGAATAATGAAACTTTGAATGTATATTATTTGGTGTGTTATGTGTTTGTTTTATTGTTGTTTTTTACAAATAGCGGAAATTCACCAGTTGCATTTCTTTTTCCCGTTAGTTTAGCTACTTTTAGCTCTGTTTCCCCGAATTTAAAACAAATTTACACTGATACAGTCATCTCGGTCACAAAGACGAAACAAATAAAAACACATAATACATTAAGATATATTAGACCATAAATGAAACCGTTCATGTACTAACATATAGAGAAATATACTTTTTACATTTGCAACAATATCTTATTTTTGTGTTGGCCAACTTTTGCAATGCAATATGCAATAAACATGATGAATAACCTCAGTGCATACATTGAGGCTGTTGCATGTTTAATATGGAATTTATTAAACGATATGGTAAAATTATATGCTCCGAGACTGCAATTAGGTTAGTATAGCAGTATATTTTACAAGTGCAACAATGTAGTCAATGTAGCCTGTATACGGGCTACTTTACATTGAAATATTGGATGTTATTAGGAAGGAACCAACTTGACAAACACACAAGAACATATTATCCTTTATTAAAATGTTTGATCGTATATTAAATGGTTTTGGCAAATATTGGGCGCAGCTCCAAAAAGCGGTCTGCCGGCAACACATACATATATAATGGCAGCCCTTAACATGTTTCACAAAAGAGGGCACGGCCAATAAGCAAGCCTGATACCCTTAATGAAGCCCCAGTAGGCTTAAACTAAATATGAAGCCCAGATAGGCTTAAACAAAAGAGGACATGGTACAGCAGCCTTATACCCTTAGTGAAGCCCCAACAGGCTTAAATATAATGTTTATTCAAAACTCTAATTCTAAAGTAAAATGTATCTTCATTTAATCACTTGAAAGTTATTTCTTTTCTAAAGATTGCAATAATGTGCACGACCGAACTAGGCATGATTCACCAACAATAAGCCACAGAAGGCTTAATGTTTCATGCTGTAATCCCGACCCTGGGAAACAGTGTTCAGTATTACATTGAAATTTACTAATTATATAATTGTTAATTGTCATTAACTTTGATTTCACTGAATTGAAAGTTTTAAAGCCAGTGTTTACTTGACGGTTATCCCACTATTTGCTAAAGTGCAGGGGATCCAAATACCGCATTAGTAAGGCTGTCTAAATGATTGAAAACCACGCATACCTACAAAGTAAGAGGCTGTCATCTGAACGTATGGAGATTCGATCGGCAATCGTGAGACTTCGCGATGGGAAGCCGTGCTAAAACAAGAAATGATTCGGTATGGTGGAGTTGGGAGGGGAATTAGTGTAGTTATAAGGTTTATAGTTCCGCTGCCAGAACACCCAGACCTCGTATGTCTCAAAGCTGTGCCCAATGGGTTTCGTGAAATAGGATCGGCCAGAGAATGACGTGTGATTGATAAATGAGATAAATAAGACAGTAAAACGTGGGTGACTGATTATTATTTACTTTGACCTAAATGTCTGCCACTCTGAAAATGACTAACAGTTCGAATGCCTGTCTATACTAAAGTGACGGTTATCCAACTATTGAATAATTATGTGCAGGGAGTCTCAATAAACAGCATTCGTATGGCTGTCTAAATTAGCCATAAAAGTACGTGTGGATGATAAAAGTGGCTTGGCTAACACATATGAATAAGACGGAAAGGCGTGGATGCCTAATAGACATCATTTTGGCCAGTGCTTTCGGTACCAATACGCAAAATCATTAATCTGTTGCTAGGCTCAGGGACTCCTACTGACACTGCTACAACTACCTAGACCGTCGTAAAAGTTGTGATACAACACCGAATAGGAATGCCTTTACGACTAAAGGGTGACGGAAGGAAAAGACAAGTATTGCAAAAAAAAAAAACGGTCACAGCCCTCGACTATCATAAATGATCCCCTAACAGTCCATGTCGATAACGCGACCTTTACGGAGTATATGGCACCGAAAACCAACGAAACCCCATAATAGAACCGACGGACTTGCTGTCCGCAGAAGGAACCTTAGATGGCCAAACATGTTAGTAGAACACGCTACACGTACTGGCATCAATTTGAATGTTAAGGGGCTATCCCTCAAATTGAAATGCATGCGTCCATAAAATAGTCAAGTGTTTCCATGAGAGGTATCAGACTCTAATCACATTTCAATTTCCTAACTACGGCAACCGGCTAAATTGGAAAAATGCTTCTCGTGAAGTAGTTAATAAGACGCCTCTACCATGTTAACATCTGTTGTAGTGGCTTACTAAGAAGATCCGCTGATTGAATAAGTATTGTGTGCCAGGGAACCCATTCTTGAAACCGGTACTGAGATGGAACCAGTACTGAACTCCTCTTTTAGAACGATGACATCGTATATGGACAGGAAACAAATTAAATATCGTATTAGAACATACGTATGAATGGGAGTGGTGCCGCTTTGCAATACATGAGAACCATGGTGACAATGCGGGCCATACAGTCAAGAATTAGATTTGCAGAAATTATGCGGGCCCTGTGAAACCCATGCGCACACTAGCTTTCCACCCCATTACCTTAGCTGTTTTACTGAGTGCTGCTGTATATTGGCTGATGCAGCACGTCACACTGCTATTTAGCTTGTGAACCGCCGTCACATTCTCCATACAGCAAGCCCGGTCCCAGCCACTGGCCAGTCACCTTCCTGCTTGGATTGCACACTACCGCTTAGCAGGCTCGATTCATGAAACAAAATTAAACGAAAGTCACTAACCAGTTGCAAAGCTTATATAGTTTTATGTAATGAAATGTAAAGTAAATCTCCCTTTTAGTTATGCTAGTATTGTTATTATAATAATAATAATTATTATTATGATTACTAATCGTGTTATTATGAATACTAACACTATTGTTATTAAAGCTGTTATTATTATTCACTATTGTTATTATTATTATTATTATTACTAATATTATTATTATAATTTTATTTATTTATTTTTTATTTATTTGTTTATTGCTTGTTTATTTATTTTTTCATTTAATATCATTATTATCGTTATTATTTATTGATTTATTTTATTATTATTTTTTTTTGAATATCTATGAAAGCTGTATCTATTTTTTATTATTTATATTTTACTATTTTTATTATTTATTTATTTGTTTATTTATTATTATTTCTTTTATTTTTTATTTTTTTTACTTCTTATGTCATTCTTATTATATTTATTATTATTATATAGACATTTATCCGTGTTATTATTACTTCTATTTTTAGTGTTATTTTTTTTTTTTTATAGGTAATAGCATCCATATATCGACTATATATAGCTTTATGTAGATAGCCTTTATTTGCATATATTTTCCTTCTTCTTCTTCTTCTTCTTCTTCTTCTTCTTCTTCTTCTTCTTCTTCTTCTTCTTCTTCATCTTCTTCTTTTTTTTTTCTCCTTCTTCTGCACTTTCTCTTTTCTTTTTTTTTTCTCTTTTTTTTTTTAGTGTAAATGTCTTTAGATACTTATATTATGCCTATTCTAACAAAAAACAAAAACAACAAGAGCAATGATAATACATATATAATAATAATTTTATTATTTATTTATTTATTTATGTAAATTATTTATTTATTTAAGGAAACCTATACAACTCTGCAAGCTGATGCGAGATATTAATATTGTTATCTTTTATGAAACAAGCACCTTACATTTCTCCGAGTCTGTTCTGGCAAGTGTGTGAACTGCTAATGCCATTTAATAATTTGCCATTTCTTAAACAATAGCGTATGTACCTTTAAAATTCAAGTCATTAATTCGCAATAAGTGTTACAATGTGAGCGGATTTCTGGCAAGTGTCCAATAACGACAGCTGAGTCAAGAGAGCACTGGTGGAATGCGTCGAAATATACATTATACATGCC